>JAGJRP010001232.1:0-18913 GCA_022832235.1 Lepidurus couesii
CGAGGTTTGGGTGGGCTTCGCAGCCCAGACACAGTAGCCGGCCTATCAAACTTAGTAGGGATAGCGGTTGGCAACAAACTCCTACCACGCCTTTTTGCCCGAAATCCCATTGCTAATTGTCGGTCAACACTACTGTCAAATTGGTCTTCGGTGAAGTGATCGCCACAGAGAGACGCCGATTTACTTGCGGCTTCCACAAAATCAGCCCTAGTCCTTTGCACTTGCAAAACCCATTGCCGTCTTCTTTCTGCGTCTTTTGGGAATTTATACATCCCTACATCAGATCTTCCACTGTTATTACAACCGTAAGCTACACAATAGTTACCAGAATGGTTATTTGTCTTTGATGGCAGCTTACTTGCCATTTTTTCTACTAAAATTCACAAAGCACAGAGGAAGCCAAACAAAGCCAGTGCATAGCAAAGGCGCCAGTAAGCCACACCTCTAGGGCTGTTCCCGACCTTGACGTCACGGATTTTCGCTGCGGGAAAAATGCCAAAACTTCGCGAGTCAATAACTCGGGAACGCCTAGTCAGAAAAATTTGAAACAAATTTTCCCATTCTTGGAATATTGTGTGCAATAAGAATATTGTACATCCAAATATCAATATGCTATGTCGTTGGCTATTGCTCTTTAAAGAGCGCGCCACATTCAAACTTGCACGCGGTTTATCGAACAAAAAGGTAGAAAAGTTGCATTTTCATAGTGGTTTCTTTGCTTTATATTCATCTCTTAGCTAACGATACATGACCAACACTGATGACTAGCACCACAATAACAAAGAACCTTCTTACACAATAAAAACAGATCATAATCAAAGAAGCTTTTAAACATGTGGAATCTGGTGTCGAAAAGTCAGCCAGTTTACCTGGCAGCGTCGTTATTCGGTTCCCGCTTCATTTCTTTGTCTGCAACTACTTCCTTTCCAATATCCAAGTTCTCGGCAGTGTTTAACGTACTCCACCAATTAGCAATGGCTCCTTTGGCTTGCGATAAAGCTCCGCCTACAGAAATACATTCCCCATACCCGAATTATCCAACCGTAAAATTCACCACAAATTAGACAAAACACTTAAAACACTTACCAACCGCTTTCCCAGTTTGAACCACAACTTTCCCGGTACTCGCAGCCGCTGTAGCTAATTTCCGTCCGTTCTCTGTGGTTTGCATAGTACTAAAACCCAAAGAAACGTACATAAAACTCCCCGACATTTTCCCTCATTTTGATGGTTTATACTGAGAAATTCGCAGTTTCATGTCCGCAACGCTTAATTGACCGCAAAATGGATGACGTGATAAAACTTCTCCTAATGCTGGATGCGGTTGAGATTCCGCCCACGATTCATAATTACGCGTGCATCTCCATGCTTGAATAAACGCAATATTATAATCCTCCAACTCTTTGGCACTATCTAAAGACATCAAACAAAATACCTGTTAAATTTGATTCTAAAAAGAATTCTCCTCAAATCTTTCAAATTCACGGATTTCTACCCATTAATAACGACGTCTTCAGCATTTGAAGCAAATAAGCCTTCATTTCAGCTCGCACCCAGTCTTCTCCTCCTTCCCAGCCAACTCCTTCCAAGAAAATATCATGTCGGTCTTGACTGACGTGCTTTAACAGATGATCTGCAAAACGAAGATCAGCTGTAGTCAAATGCAAGATTCGGCGCAGTTCTGGATCAAAGATTTCGAGGTTTCCCGCTTCAACCTGAACGAAAATCCTTTAGCAACCCGTTTTCCAGGACTTTAAATCATCCTCTTTTTACTTCGACTATTACGTCAAATAACCCCTTTTTCTGCTTAAAAAGCACGTTGGTGGCTCCCACCACATACCCACGCACTCGGGTATCGCCCAGCGAGTCCATGTACGATAAGGAAAGGTAGGGATGGCACAAATAGCCCTAATTTTCCGGAAAATATGAAAATATTTCAGGAAAGTTTGGAAAAATGATAATTTTTTTTTTACGTTATTGAAGATTTTGAGTGGAAATCCGCATTCTTCATTCCTCAATCCCGCCATTTTGGAAGGCGAGATGTAGCCCGAGATGTCTTTGCCCTCCACGAACGACAAATCTTCGCAACTTGACGTGTTTATGTTCTCCAGACTGTCTTTTCGCTCCACGTTTCCATTACTGCCTATCTTGTCCCACGCTCCAGACAAGCGATCCTTCCACTGGGTCAATTTGGAGGACAAACTCGACACGCTTTCGGAGGAAGACAAACTCGTGCTGTCTTTCCTCTCGTCCAGCTTTAAAAGATCGTCCAAGGACGTCATCACATCAGGAACCGAAGGCCTTTTTTCCTTCGTGTCAGCTGCAGTATTGCAAACGTGAGCAGGACTTAAGTTGGGCGTGCACTGGCGACTAAAAAATAACCTAATTCATTAGAAAACATGAAAGTTAGGAGTCACTTTACCTGGGCAGGGTGGATTCTTGCAGACCGTTCTCGATCAAACCAGGAAAGAGGGATAAAAGAGCTAAAATACTGGAACAGAGCGGCTGAACAGGAGACTGAAAAAACAAGACCCGTTTTTCGAGCAAAAGCAATTTAAAAAGCTGCATAACTTTGTGGCGGAACCGAACAACCAAGTCACGTGCTGATAAACCTATAAAAAAAATGCATTTAAGTTAATTATTTGAGAAGAATTGAACCAATTGGCGTGAATTCAAAACGTACCAACGAAAAGCTGGGACAGGTTGATGTTTTCTTGACTAAGACAGGACTGTAAGTTATGGTATGCGTCTTGGAGAAGGGAAACTTGACTAAAATCGCCTTCTCGGAAGTACGCGTGCGTTATTAGAGACATTTTCACCTAAATGATTGATTTGAGACGTCAAGTTCGAGGGAGTTGCCAGTGAATTTCAGTTTAAAATGAAGAAATTACTTGGATATGGCCGTAGAGTGGGATAGTACTTAAAACACAGACGGATTTCTGAACTGAACTCCTCGTAATATCAGCGGTGCGTTTGGTTAGTTTCTGAAACGAAAGTTTAAGGATGTCCCATACATTTCTAGAAAATTACAATTTTCAATCAAAAACTTACTTGTGCATCGATCTGACGATAGCACGAGATACCGAAGACAGTTTTGCCTTCTTCGGTGAGAGATGGGAGATGGAAATAGACCGTATCTTCAGTGTAGTTATGGGAACCGTCAGGCAACGCTAAGGAAGCTATATGTCGCCAAGGTTCTGGAGTATCTCCCGATTCTGGACTTGAGCCTGGGATCAATGGAGGATACGCGTATTCAACCTAGTTTTACAGAAAATATACTAATAAATTGTAAAAGAATGGAAAAATGGATATAATTTTTACCTGGCATCCTTTTTTATGATGGAAGCCCACAACTACTAAGTGTAGAATTGGACCAGTTTCTGGATCAATAGCTTCTGAATTATCCGGAATTACACTAGAGTTGTCAAGGCATTGGAGAAGATGTTCTTGTTTGCTTATTGGTTCTCGCCCTTCCAAATTGGCGCTGGAAATGATGAGCTGACCCGTCAGTGTAGATTCTTTGCCCTGCACGGGATTCTGTAGAAAGTCCACTTGGTCTCTGTTTGATTCCATGTTTAACCTTTAAAAATTAAATTAATAAACTAATTCAGAAATTTTCATTAAACTTACTAAACCTGGTAATGTTGTTTTTCAAGTATCAAAGAACATTTTACGCACTAACACCTACGTTGGGGTCCGTTTACTGACTTCTACGCCATCTGGCCATGACGATAGAAAATATTAAGAGTATCCTGGAAGCACCTCCCCTTGTCCCCTCCTTCCGTGATTTCTGGCCACTTCCGTTTGTCTTGTACGTTTTCCAGCATAAAAACATTTCCTCAAAATGGCATTCTGGCGTCAAGCAGGCCTCACGTAAGTTGAACTTATTCGTAAAATTTGTGTAAGTGTCTGTTAATTGATTGGAAAATATTATAGTTACATCCAATATTCCGCCATTTCGGCCAAGATTGTGCGGAGGGCACTGAAAGCTGATCTAAAAGCTGATGCCTTGAAAAAGGAGGAACAACACGCCCGAGTCACATTATGGAAAGACGGAAAACCTATCAGTGAGATACTTTCGTTCATCTTGTTTACGTTCCATGAAATTATTCTATGTATTTTTCGGTTGAATTATTTTACAGACGCCAAAGATTAAGTTGAGCACTGTTTAGAACATCCAAAATCACTTCTATCTAGAAGGGTAGGTTTGGACGGTTTTCTCCAAATTTTGGCATCTTGCTATTTGGAATGCATGATCAGAAACCATTAACCTTTATCAATACTTTTGCTGTTTGAATCTACAAATAAAATAAGATCTAACCAATTTGATTTTGTTTGTGTTTTGCCAAAATAAGCAACGCAGTTGGAATTAAACTAACGCAGTGCTTTTGATCTTACAGGAGCTGCCCAATAGTTTTATCTGGAAATGGTACAACGTTGCGGATTGTAGAATTGAGCCCTTACACGTGAAAATACATACAGATTCAATGTAGAACCACAATTTTTACAGCAAAATGGAGCGATGACTTCTTTTAATCACGTTTCAGTGTTTATACATTTGACTACTAATGACGAGCAAGGAAGTACAGTCCAGTTAGCGTTAAAGGTACACCCGCGAGGCTGGAGATCAATGCTAGCGAGAAATGAGGCTGGAAAACCACGCTTCCAGTCGGTTCTAATACTAACAAGGACCAGAACACGCCCGTCAACGGTAACGCGCTGCACCCAACAGCAATTGGCCAAACAAATGACTTGCTATGCTCGATCATGTACAGATAGGTGCCGATGTACACGAGCCAGGCTACTCCAAAAGGCCAGCCTAGCGCTGATACTCTTCCGCAGTCTGGCACGGTTGAAAAATGGCAACTCAGGCCGCCGTCAATTAGCGTTAGCATATCTCCCACGGAAGAACCCTAACAGATAACCTTGATTTACGTTCTACAAAAATTAGGGTCAAAAAGATAAAATAAATAAAAACGCAGATACCTTTCCTACGATGCTCATACAGTCGGTCCAACACAACGCAAGTATAACCATTACCGCGGTTAGATGACTGAAAATTGCGTTTGCAAACCGACTTCCGGGAGTCTACAACATAATTATTATAATCGAGACACTATTTTAAAAGAAAAGAAATGGGTAAATGAACCCAAAGTATACATATGCAATGCTTTTCAAGGAATACACGAAGAATCCGATCCCGCCTGCGGCTATAATAACCCACACGGTGTTGGTTTCGTAGTCCCAAGGCCCCCGATCACTTTCCGGCGAAGTCCATTCACTTCCGCGGCACCAAAATCTGGAAAATAGAATACATAACTAATTAAAAAATACAAATTGAACATTGTGGAAACAATTGAACCTGCATTACCGATTAGCGAGTTGGAGGTCCATACCAAGGAATAAGCCAATCATAAACAACGCCAAGCTTAGCCCTTCCTTCATTTCGATTCCTGCAGTGTCAATGCAATTTAAAAAATTCGAATACCTTAATATTTCATAACTTCAGAAAGTAAAATCTACCTCGTGGATGCGCCAGCATGTTTAAAAATACCGCAAAAGGAAAGATGAGCATATACATCGAGTCTTGGAAATGACAAGGCACTCGTTTTCGATCCATCGCGTAGAACATCATCAACGCGGCTATTCCGAGTCCTATTCCGTTTTTCGCTGCTGGGCGCCAATTAGTGGCTTTCCATGTGAAGGATTTATCCCAAAACAATCGCAAGCTACCCAAGCAGGATAAAACAATGACGGAAAAGAGTGAAACGAAAAGCACCGCGGAGTAGGCATCTCCTTGTAAATTGATGGCTTGGAGATAGACCGGAAGCAGTAAGACCAATGTTAACACCGAAGTAGCGTGCAAAACCGCTACGGGAACTTGGACTGACCACAACCTTGTATTTGGAACCCCAATAAGCTTGTTTGAACGGGAAGGCCCATCTTCTTGCATTTGTAACAGAATATCACTCTCACAAGTTTCATTGTTGTCGGGATTCGCCGTTTTGAGTTCAAAAGGTTCGTTTTCCTTGGCTGCCATGTTTAGCGGCCGTTTCCTTTTAGATCTATAAACTTGCCCTGTATGTAACAACAGATATCCTAAGATATACAACACCAACACGTTTGAGGTTGAGGCGATTTCGAACCTTCGAACCTAACTGAAATTTGAGCTTGGTTGTGTGCTTTTGGTGCAATACAAACACACTAGCGGTGCATTATTCATGACACGCCATATAACACACTGGGTCAAGCGCGGCTGATTAGTTGGCCTGCGACGTCAGAAACACCATCACGAATACGTGATAAGATAGTATTAGAATAAGGATTGAAGGCTGAAAACGCGTCGAAAACTTAAGCCCCACTTCCCTTCGCAGTCATGACTTGAGTGCGATCGAATCTTTTTCTTTGGGTCCGCTCAACGCAGGGCTGCGTTGAGCGGACCCAAAGAAAAAGGTTCGATCGTTTTGCTCCTACTCCACCGCAAGGTTGGGAACTGAGTTTATCGCCTCAGGCGAAAGCGAATATTTGATGGAAACATGAGAAAATTGTTCGCGCCAAGTGTTCACGTGATCTTCGCGTATTAAACCGCAGTAACTGATGTCCAATAGTTTGAGGAAAGGACAGCAGCACAGAACCCTAAAAACAATTAATAAAACTTTCAAATCCTTGCATTACCTTAACATAAGTTATCTCTTTATGTCTCATTTCTCTTATCTCTCTTAATACACCATAGTACCTTATAGTAATCTCAATACAGCGTAATATATCTTTATGTCTTAATCTATTGTGATACTATCTTAAAAACATATTAAATTATCTTAATGCACCGAAATATACCTATAAACGGCGTTAGGTGTTATGGAACTGGAGCCTAGAAGGTCTAAAAGTTCCAATTCTTTGCAGTACGTGGCGAGGGTAATTAACTCCGTATCAGTTACGATGCGTACGGCGGTCAGGAATAGTTTGCGTAAATGAGGTATCGAAGATATTAACTGGCAAAGGCTGCCGCCATTGGCGGGCAAACCCGAGCACCAGCCCAGGTCCAGGTCTTGTAGTGAACTTAGGGTAGAAAGAGCTACTAAACCCACGGTGCTTAAGTATTTCCCTCGCCAAACGTTCAATGATTGCAAATTCCTATTATGCTGCTGTAGCACGAGACATATTTCGTCTACGTTCTCCAAATATATACAAGAATCTATAAAAAGGGAAATTTTCTGGTTTAATATCCAGAGATTTACGGGTAAAAAACGACCAAAAGAATTCGTTTACCTAAAGATAAATGCTCCAAACATGGATTACTCTGGAGAATGCTTATCAAAGCACGGATTTCAACCGTAGATCGGTCCAAGACTAGTCCCCGTAAATTGACTAAATTTGCTAAACTCCAGAACCCTGAAATATTCGCTTCCAGGCCGTCCAAGTCCAATACTGCGACGAAAAAACGCAAAGTAGTAATGGTACGACTGAGTCAGTGAGTCACTGCTACTGAGTCAAAAGTCCGAGTCATCGAATCACACAGAGAAACTCATGTCTGGGGAAATCTAGCAAAAGTATAGTTTACCTTCCAGTAATGGGCAACACCTGGAAAGGGTTTTGAGGCATTCTTCAGTGACGAAACCGCAGTTACTAAGCCTAAGAACCCTCAACTTGGGACCAAATTTCCTTATAAAACTGTGAAAATAAAACGTGAACATTCTAAAATAGAAACGTTCTAAAAAATTTAGAAACAATAGATAATAGAATAGAAACATATTATTCTAAGTTTTTTTGTAGATTTTTATAGATTATTATAGATTTTTTTTTGTAGATTACCTCTGGAATTCTGAAGGCGAAATTTTGTTATGTTGACCGCACCAGGACAGATCAAGTCGCTGTAAATGAATAGCTCTGTTAGCCAACCAAAGTAGAGTTGCATTAGTAGCCACGTTCCAATAAGGCTAGATAATAAAAAAAAACATAGAAAAAAACACAGAAAAAAACATACAAAAAAACAACAACAACAAAAAAAAACACATACAAAAAACATAGAAAAAAATGGCCCAAAAAAAGACAAATTGGACGTATGAAATTAGCAAGAATACTGGATTTTACCTGGAGATTCACCGCGGAATATAAAAGCGGATCTGAAGCCGCTTCTTTTAAGGATCGACTCGTCCGAGAAATGGCACAAAGCGACCGAAGATCAAGCAATTCCAAAATATACCGAATTACTTCCACCTAACAATAATACCATTCTTTACCTTCCTATACAAAATAATTACTAAATAGTTCTTAAGTTTCTTATTTTTGTCTTATTTTAGAAAACTTAATCAAGAACTAAGCAAACTTTAAATATTAACGTTATTACAGGCAATGCTTCTAAGGTATAACCGGGATTGTCGTATTCCGTCACAAGGTTTAATCGCAATTGGGATTTTATAATATTTTGGAGCTCTTTCTCAAAATTCTTCCACGTGGCTACCACATCCGTATTAGGAATTAGATGAAGTTTTAGTTCCAAAACTTTCTCCGTTATCTCAACTGCATCAAACTGCAATTTTCCTTTTTCTAGAGGTTCTTCCAAGGTTCCTGCGAGGAGAACAGCATCGAATTCAGGGTAATAGTCGGACAACAATGAACTGAACTCGAGGCGAACAAGCCTGTTTGGAAAAGGTTTCGAATTTGGAATTACACGTTGTAAAAATTGAGAAAAAAGGAGTTTACTTTACAGGGAACCGAGCTTTTCGTAAGCAGGGCGAGAAAATACGCGAATGATGGCCAACGTAACAAGGTTCGCTTTCGTAAAGCAATTGCCAACGCCCTTCACTGTTGCCACCCCATATTCGAACCACGCTGCCTGGGTTGTAGGTCTCATAGATGCAGATTTTAGAGGGAAAAACGGGCTTTTCGAACTCTAGTTCGATGAAATCGCTGCTAGAGATAGTACTACTGGCATGGTGAGGGGCAATGGGAGGGTAAATGGCATACTCTTCCTGCCACCAAGGTCCGTAAGTTCTCTGGAATAAAACAAAACAGTTATAATAGCGAGAAGTGTTATTGTAATTTTAAACTACGAATTACGGGAGCATAGGTTGCAGCGTAATCTCCATAAGAAGGGAAAACGGTTGGCTTTCCAATGATATTTAGGGCAGCGTAGGAAAATCCTCTTAAACTTCCATACTGCGAGCTACAATCCAGTATTCTGCTCACAAACTGTTCTATGAGTTGACCTTTGGCATCCTTTCGTATCGAATTACTAGTAGAACTCATGTCCAAGCCTGTTGAGAGTACAGAACAGAACAGCTAAAATAAAATAAAAATTAATCAATAATATTTATATTGTAGATTTTTATTGTACACTCCTGTAAATCTCAATATGTAAGCCTAAAGTATTATACGTAATTGAATTTTATTGTACCCCTCGCCGTTGATTTATTATTATTCTCTTCTATTTGCCATTTCCCCCAAAACACGTGAACATTGTTGATAAACAGCTTAACTGTCTGCCTAATGGGCGACATCCGAAGCAAGGCCAAAAGAACTACGTACTAAAATGCGGAACCGCTTTCCGAAACGCATTTGCCGCCAAGTTCAATCGAGTACTGCAATAGACCTTCTATTTACTTTTCCATTGTCTTTCAACAATCCGATTAGAAAGCTTTGTGCATTAAATAATAAAATTAAATAATTCGTGTGTTTTTTCATTATACACAACGTCTCATAATTAAATAAAGTTCCTCGTAATCTCCCTTCTCTGCACTCCACTGACAATGATTTACAAAAACGTAGCGTGAGTTTTATATAACCCTCGTATTGTATAAAAGTTAACTACGCGATATCTAAATGATTAACCAGCAGAGGGGTGTTTTACTGGGTACGAGTCAAAACGGCCCATTTACAAAACGGCCAGGCCATGTTCAAACTGGGGAAAGACATGGGAAAAGAGGAAAGAAATTAATAGCAAAAGAAAGAACATTTTACACTGCATAATTGATGGTACTTTAATGTACAATTGTGATAATCCCCCTCATAGAACTACAGCTTCGAGACTGTAGCAAAACTCACCTAAACGTCTGTGCACGCAAATACCCACTTAATTGTAAGATTTTAAGCTAATAAAGACACACATACAGAAAACAGTTCACTTTATACTCGTGGACAAAATTGAACCCATTAATAGAAAGCATCTTAACAAAAGCTTTTAAACCGAATTAATTAGAAATGGCAGGAGAGCAGTGATGCAACCAAATGCGAATCTACGCAAGGCAGTTTGTCCCACTTCACTTTTTGTTGAGCGAACCTAAATGTAAATAGGAATATCAAAGTTGTAGTCCAAGAAAGGAAAAGAAAATTTGTAATTCAAGTATTGTTAGCATGATACCTGTTCCAGCCAACGCACCAAGTGCACCAAGTGCACCATAAACTGTACCAAAAGCCCAAAGAAGTCCGGTCATTATCGCGTCAGTAATTTTAAGTTTTGAATAGAAAGTAGGTATGTTTTCCAATTCTTTGCTTATGCCCAATCTGCCGCAAAGGTCGCAAGCCCAGGTTTGACAGTTATTGTTCTCCACACAGTACGGCTTATTGCTGAAATAGTTTGCTAATGCAGCCTTGTGTAGTGCAGCCGGGGATATGATCAGCTCTGCTAACTGATCATGCACCACTCCGTCGGAGTGCGGTAGACTTTCATATACACGACGGGACGGTTTCAGTATACCGTTCACTTCAACAGCTTGGTATGCGATATATAAACCAATTTCTTTGAAGTAAAAGAACAACGACCAGTGTGTCATTGTTTCTGATTTCAGGTTGCTGTACACCGGTGCTCTGCAAAGATATACTTTCACATCTTTTTTATTTTCATCGGTTATCTCGTAGTCTTCTAAAGGCTTAAACCCTCCACCTCCGTTGGCTGGACCAAAAAATAGTTAATACGAGCTGTAGAAATGTAGTTGTACTTACATGGATTCATCCATCGTTTTGAACTTAAAGCCAAATTTATTGAACTTCCGACAGGACCTGCCATTTCTTGTTTGTTTATATAAACTAGGCAAGACGATTGGAAAACGGTAGAGTTCCAACGGTACGATTAGTGTGCTGCAGTCTTCACCCAAATGTATCTACGCAGTGATGTATCGCTCGGGTTCGTTGTCTTTTATAATATACGATTTGCGTAATAGCGGGGATATCCAGGGTTGGCTATTGCGACTGTAAGACAGTGTTCTTATGCATGATAGCACTGTGGCAGAAGATTAAGGCTCTGCGGTTATCCGGTCGATAGGGAAAAAATGAATCCATGAAGAACTTAGAATATGATTGACTCATGGTCTATGTACAGTAGAGGACATCCGCCCGAAAGCCACCGATTAAGACAAATTTGATACACATATAAAGGTCAGGATGAGCGAGGAACAACACAGAAGCAACAGTCACATCCGGTAACATGAGCGTCGATTCCCGTAGCGTATATCTACGGGTATGAAGGCAAGTACACAATTTTCGAGGAATTTTCGATACACACACTGTTAAAAAGGGTACCTAAAACCGGTAGGTAACGACCTCTTAAAATTGGCAGTTACAACTCAAGATGGGTACCTCTCCCCAAAGATGGGTTGTTCCCTCTCAAAAACGGGGAACCAGCCCTCAAAACCGGTAGCTGTAACCCCAAAACGAGTGGCACCCCCTATTTTGAGTATAACGCATACCTAAAACGCGTAACTTTCCACCCAAAACTGTGCTATTTCGAACAGGTATAGATCTAGCATTGCAAACTATTCGAAGTTATATGCCGTACATTTTTCTGGTAAAATAGGAAAGAGTTTTACAACTACATTATCATAATCTAAAGCTCCGGAAAATTTCCAGGCGATCTTAGTACGTTTTCTTTAACCTTTGATGCCCAATAATGCAAATAGTCTTATCTGATGGCATGTATTAGTTTAAGGTTCGTGTATTATTAAAAGACTAGACCGTTACACTAATGGTTCTACATTAAATTGTAACGTGCAGTCTTTAAAATCACACAAATTTGTGTACTTGAAACTTAAATTGCACAATTGAACAAAGACTCAAATACGTACTCAAACTAAAAAGATCTACGATTCATTCGTAAATCCGTCTAGGTTTAAAGCCACAATTTTCTGTCGACATATGAAAGCATAGTACACAAAGAAGGAGGCCAGCCAATACCTGTCGATATCAACCGTCCATATAAGAATCAGACATGGATATACCAAACACGCGCTAACCTGCCCTCCAAAGCAATACGTTGCATTGTTAGCATATTTCTGTACTACAAGGCCAGTTTTACGTCGACATAAGAAAAAATTTGGCCTGCACCAGGAGGCCAGCGAATTCCTGTCGACAACAACTGTCCATTTTGACTAAACGTGGGTGAACCAAACACGCTAACGTTCCCACCAGGGCAGGTCACAGAGTTCATTGGGTTGAGCAGCCAGAAGGATCCGCAATTGCCCGGATCGGGCCGAACGTTCACAAAATCAAAAGAAGCGGGCTTCCCATTTAAACCAAATCCATCATCCCCATCCTTCAGCGAAACGTTGCCCAATTTGCCGTTGATATCAATATCAGAGAAATGATAAGAGCTGAAGAAATTTCCTCTTGTGGAGACGAAATGCAGCTCCATGGAATGATAAACATTCAAATTGCTCAGCCGATTCATGTCAAACAAAGACATGAAATAGAGTCGTTGCGAATTGCCAGTTGCAGCGTCGACTCTGCTTATAATTATGTNCTTGTGGAGACGAAATGCAGCTCCATGGAATGATAAACATTCAAATTGCTCAGCCGATTCATGTCAAACAAAGACATGAAATAGAGTCGTTGCGAATTGCCAGTTGCAGCGTCGACTCTGCTTATAATTATGTAGGTTCCACTATAAAAGCATGTGCTGAATATAGGTTCAATAAAATGTCCTTGTGGCCATAGTGTGCAATCATAAAAACCTAAATGGCTCACATTAGAAAACCTTCGGACACATTTAGAACCAATTTGGTATACAAATAAAGTCGCTACCTGGTTTTGAATACGAACGGTTCACGAAGCAATCGTTGCAAGATTGTACGCAGTCAATACAGTGTGGCCACGTACCGTTACAGCCTGGTGATACTGTTTCGCAATAGTCGACTGTACTGATTCCTCCAAGACGCTGTTCAATGCAAGACTTAGTAGAACTAGCATTCAGTTTGTCCCAAACTAATCCTCCTGGGGTTGCTTGTAGAGCCAATCGCCACTTTCGGGTGCAGAAATTATCGTCCAGTAGTTCGCAAACGTAAAACGTTTCATTTTCATACAAATTGAAAGAATAGCAGTCGTTTTTCAAGCTGCATGATTTTCCACATTCCATTTGAGCCGTCATCTTGGTTTTATATGAAAATTAACTTGGGGTAAGGAAAATGTTCAATTTCACAGGTTAATTTTACCTTTAGCCATGTATTGCAGCTTGGAAAGACTGGCATACTGTAATACCAATTTGGTGTTCTCATAGAGTTTACTGGTTACAAAACGATTCCAGTTTGTATCACTAGCAGCGAAATGAATTAATACTACAATCCAAGGGATACAAGGAACGAGCTTTAAACCGTTCATTTCTTAATTAGTTTATTTTTTTCTGATTATCTAGATAAATTGGTAAGTATATATGTACACTAAAAATGTCGACCGTCGTTCACCTCTGACTTTAGCGGACTGGTCCAAGTAATACGTGTCGCTTGTTCCCTATTGTTGAATACCTATATTTTCTTCATTGTTGGACACCGTACAACTGCCCATTAAGATCGCCGCCTGTGCTTTTGAATAGAAAGTACTTAAATCGCGTAATGAATAAACGTCTAGTTTTACGACAACATCCATTAGCATGGCTTGGCGACGCTTTGTTCGGTATTTTCAAAATAAATTACGGTAACTTTTCTACCTTTTGTCGGCAAATATAATCGTTAGCCCAGGAACTGTACATTACTGTACACGAAGGGCTCATCCAAACCCTGGTAGCGAAAATGAAGTCCCTCCTTCAAGTGCAGCTTTCGATTTTGCTTAAGGCCACGGTGAACTGCAAGTAGTTTATAATTTTGTGAGAAGATGGCACCGATGTCATACCCATTATCATAACAATTATGCAACTTGAAACAAAACTTGAAACCCAAATTTTAAATTAATTTAACGATATAGTTGATTTTTTTTTACGAATATTTGTTCAATTATATCTTCTTTTCAATTTTTGCTTCAAGTTTCATAATACTCATGAAATAGGGGTACGAAATCAGTGCAATCTTTCGACAAAAATGATCAACTACTATGAGTGCACCGAAAGAACTACTAAAGTGTGAAACCATTTTGCCGATAAGTTCAACTGATTACTGTAATTGACTTTCCATTTACTCTTCCATGGTCTTTTAACAACCAGACTACAAAGCTTTGCGTATTAAATAATTCCTGTGTTTTTCTCATTACACACACAAAAGCCTCCAAATTAAATAAAGTGCCCTGTAATCTCCCTTCCTTACCCTTCCATCAACAATGATTTACAAAAACGTAGCATTAGTAACCCTCGTAGTCACGCCAGTCTTATCTTCGTCTTGCGACTTGGTATTCTTGGACACTTCAAGTCGCAACTGTTGTAAAGCCGAGCTCTGGAAGCCCCAAGCTTCTTGACAGCGTTGTTCGGCTAAGGCCAAGACCGTATTCATAATAAACGAAACGTTCTTATGAATAAACGGTTTCTAAACAAACATTCCCAGACTTAAGTAATCAACCTCTCCGCTAATAGTTTTAGAAATAAAATTACCTCATTTACGTATTTGCTGGACGCTAATGCTTGAAGTAAAGCTCGTAGTTGAGCTCGAGTGACGTCAGCTAAAGCCGATTCCAACAGAAGCTGAGCTTCCGGTCCACACAACCTCAATCCATCCTCCAGAAACGCCAAAAACGATTTGCTGAACTGAATACTGCTGCTGGTCAAGGAAACAGTGACGTCATCTACAAAAGCAACACATAAAAAGAGTTAGCATCATTAGACAGTTAAAATAAACATAAGATCCTTTTACTATAGACATAAGTGTGCAAAGAAGCGACGCCCACAGCTTCCAAATCCTCTTGCAAACGTAATACTGCCTGTCGAGAAGGGAGAGTCAACGGCCGCCACTTCTCCTCTAAAGCACGCAACTTAATCGCTTCTAGAAGCTTATCCCTTCCCTCCTTTAAGCTGCGTTCACACCATTGACCTAACTCGGTCCATAACGCAAATTCAATGTCTAATCCCAAACCACTCAGCTGTCAAGGAACCAAAGAATCATACATTTTTTCCTTTCTCGGTTTTGCTAACGGTACCTCTTTGCACTGTAAACGAACGAATGCCATACACTCCGCAATAGTCGACAAAGTCGTCTGCGGTGTGAACACGTGCTTACGGAAGTTGCTACAGAACTTGTGAACTTCCTGGCGAGCCCACACAATAAATGCTAAGAAAAAAAAATGAAAATACAAGAAATTAGCTTCAAACGAAACGCTTTTAATTAGGAAAAAGTACCTGAAATGCAAGTACTGTTGTCTGGAAAGGCTCTTAAAACTTCCCGACCAGTTTCGGCAATAAACGGAAAGAATAAACTCGCCATACGAGTCACGTAAAGGCCAGTAGCTCCTTCGGTTTTCAACTGTCGAGTTTGGTGCTTTAATACAGCACTACGTTGTCGTAAGAACAGCTCGCAAGCCTAGAAATAAATTAGAATTATTAAAATAAAGGGCTCAACAATTGTTTTGTGAAGAAATTTAGACTTTACCTCCGTGGATTTACCCAGTTTGACTAATAGAGCCAAAGCTTTCCTAGCAGCTCGAGGACCTCCAGGTACACAACGATCTGGACTCACTTTCAGCTCGCTTAGCAAAACTTCAGTCAACCCACGCGCTTTTCCTTCGATTTTCACACTAAATAACACAAAATTACATGAAAAAAGTATACATAAACGTATTAATGAACTAAAAAGGTATATTAAACGCAGAGCTGCAACTCGCTCTTTTTTTGGCGAGCGCGCTCACTCTTTCGCTCACAATTTAAAAAAGGAGCGCGCTCCCGCTCTTTCAATACTGCAATCTAGTGAGTGGAAGCGCAAACTACTATAAAGCGAATCTGCGTCTTAGTGTAGCAAAACTTATAAATGTCATGTTATAATAATAATAATAATGATAGGCAATTATTACTTGCACAGTTAACACGTTTGCACGCTAACACGAGGAAACGACCAAGCGACGAATAGTTGTTTTGGTTACATGTTTTAAAGTTTCGCTACTAGATGGCGCCACTGTGCGAGCGCACGCGCTCAGTGCTTTCGAGCGGCGCTGGCGCTCCCAAAAAATTGAAAAGGAGCGCGCTCGCACATTCGTTCGCGACATTGCGAGCGCGCTCGTTGCAGCTCTGCCAACGACTTACGGAATTATGTTTTTGGCCACAGTTTGCATTAGAAATAGAGACGCTTCCGTAACCTCCCATGACAAGTTGTGTCCCTGCAGACATACAAAAGCGTGCTTGAACACAGCCTCGGAACCCACAATAAACACGACATCCTTAATTAGCTCCGACGCTCTTGTACGGAAATCGGCAAATTCGTCATCGTCAGGTAAAATTCCCTCCTATACAAAATGCACGTTAGTTCCTTTGAAATGACATTCAAATCCAGAGATTACATGATCAGGTTCCATCTGACAATGCCGACCAATAGCTCCAATTAGCCGCTCAATATAGGGCTTAAATCGTGCACTGTGTGAGTCGTCGTTGGCTTGATAGAGTTCCTCTGATAGCTTATACCACAACCCGAAAGTCACTTCTGCTACCTGCAAATTTTCAAAACGATTGGTTAGTTACTGTTAGTTAAAGATTTTTTTTAACTTTTTTTAATTTTTTTATTTTTTTTTATTTTTTTATTTTTTTTTAATTTTTTTTAAATTTTTTTAAAAAAATTTTAAATTTTTTAAATTTTTTTAAATTTTTTTTTAGTTTAAAGTTTTTTTAAAAATCTATTTTAGATTGGTTAGTTAGTTACTGTTTGCTAATTTGAGATCGAATTATCAGGTATGAAATTAGTAGCTCAGCCTACTTCGTAATCATGATGGCCAACACACGTCAGAACAAGTTCGAGCAATTGCATAACATCCGCGGTTTGTCCCGATCCATTTGTTGAAGGCGTCTCGATAAATCTGTTTAGTAGTGCCTCAGCTAATTCCGTAAAAACTCGACAGTAATTTAACGACCTGCAGAAATAATAGTAAGTAGTCGTAGTCAAGAAGGTATGATTACTAATAGTTACTTTTCCATGTCTTCTTCAGCCACCGAATAGTGATAGGGCTCTTCCAAACGCTTAACGGAAACCAGAAGCGAATTCTCCAAAGAACGGTAACTGAATACAGTGTCAGTCAAGGCAATTCCTCCTCTATGGTGATCCCAGTCACCAATAAAATTAACCAAGGCACACAACGCATCAGCTGCCGCTTCATGCAACAGCGGGGAGCTCTACAACAATGATATAAATTTGGATCGACGTGCGAGGCGAAGGTCTACAAAAAAAAGCTTACTTCGTGAGACGCTAAAACGTTGAACGCATGGTTTAAAGTTTGGCAAGACGTCAGTGCCTCTATAGGAATAACTTGAGCTTTAGCCCAAGATGCAAAACAACGTAATACACGGACATGCAATAACCGGTCAGTACTCTGGATACCCCAGCAAGAGTCCTACAACGAGAGCTTAATGATCGATATCATTATGGTAAAAATAAAAAGTCGAAATTACTAGTAAGGATAAGACATTTTTTGATGTGCTCGAGAAGTATTTGAGAACATCTTCGCGTCTATTTGCGCCTAGCCGTAATGTCCTGGAACCAACTTCTTCAGGCAGTGCAACTAAAATCTCCAGTAAAGGCCAAAGGTGTGGCGTATTTGCTGCTGAAGACGGGCCGAACTTTTGCAGCATATCCTCAACTGGTGTAGACCATGAAGACATTTGTAAGATAAAGTCAGCAAAGCCAACACAAAGCTAAAAAAGAAGTTCCATTTTACCATTTTTTTACTCTTGAAACTAAGCTATCATTCTAGAATACCTGAGTCACAATTACAGTATTCGTATGCTCATTGACTTGAGACAAGTGATTTAGCATCGAGTCTCTCAACGAAGCATGGGCATCTTTGGGCAACTCGTGAAATGCAAACTGAATCTTAGTTCTGATGGTTTGTGCTCCAAAATAGCACGATTCCATATCGGCTTTATGTTGAAGTAAATCATCCGCTACTTTCCATGCAAACACCTGGAAAACAAGATGAGTATACAGAAGCTGTTACTATACTATGTTAAAGCAAGCTCAATTAATACCGATTTTTGCAGCTCTCCAAGCCACATGGAAGCTTTTTCCTTGCTTGCTGGTTCAGGATCATGGTACAAGGCTCGTAACGCTTGGTACACTATTTCCAGTGGAGGCATAGAATTCATGGTACATTCACTATGAGTAACTATAAAAAAGAACAAAAAGCTCTAGTGAGAGTATCTTAATTTTAGTCAAAAACAGTAACACAAACTCAATTCTACACACCACAACAACATTACAACAACGGCGCCATCGTCGGATGAAAGTAAACGACGAAAGGCGAAATGCAAAATGCGATGCACAAATGGCAAACTACCTGCGAAATAAAATTGTAATGTAAAGTGAAAACGGTCAAATGCCAAATGGAGTTAATTTTACTACAATGAAATGAACGGAATATGGAAATGAACATACACAGTGAATGGGGAATTTAGTTAATAGCGTACTCAAGTTTCGTTTTATGCAATATAATCCGAAATACAGTTTTAAGCCTGGTGCACACTGGAGTGTCGTTTATGTCAACATACACAACATACGACAAACAAACCAGAAAATTTCGGCACAAGCCGACA
>JAGJRP010001233.1:0-18663 GCA_022832235.1 Lepidurus couesii
TTAAGGACAACATTCAAGGCAATATTATTAAAATATTAAAATTAAGGAAAACTGCGACAGTAACATTACTGATACTATTATAAAACAATACAGTGGGGGCCCCCTTCCCCCGTGGGGTAGTACCTCGATACTACTCCACCCTACCCTTGTACTCGCACAATTTTAAACAGTGACAATGTACAACCGTACACCAAATAAAGCCCGAGGCAATAAGCGCGAGGCTACGTTGGTTTAATTAAAAAAAAAAACGTAGAATGCTGCGCTTATTGTGATCACGGGTTATTAGAATCCGCTGCTCTACGGGATCAAATTTTAAAGAACCGATTCAAGATGATAAAATTCATGGCATTTTAATCGGTTATTAGAAACACATTTTCGGATATTTGAATCAATTTCAAAAGAATCTTCACATGTACAGTAACGAAACTGCAGTAGTGACTGCTCCATGGACTTCGCATAGTGACCTAGCAATGACATTTCTTTAACGTCGTTTTGACCGATCCTGTCATTTCCAGCCTACTATACGCTTAAGGGAAATCCTTTCAAAACTCCATAGTCAATTAAATAAGCAGGTTATTCAACTGAATGACCAGTTCCTTTAATTGACTGGAAAAATTAGAAGGGGTATCGTGTTGAGAACACTACCTAAGCATAGGAGTAGGCTTCAAAGGCGCAGTGTTAGTTCTGCTTCAGACCTGTGGTTAAACAAAAATGGCCACGAACAAGAAAAGAGTTCGTTTGAATGTAAAAGGGAAGTTGCGGCTCACTGAACCTTATAACAAGTGGAATTTAAAAGACTTGCCAAAAAGGGAAGCGGCAGTTATAAGTTTAGGAATTCCTCAAACGTCTCTCTCGAAATTGTTGAAAAATCGTTACGAAGTAAACAACAATGAGACTAGTGGATCTAGAAAAAGGAAACGTGTTGGAAAGTGTCAAAAGTAGACGATGCTTTGTTTTTTGGGTTTAAACAAGCCAACTCGTTTCACGCGCCGATTAATCGTACCATTCTATTGCATATTTCCAATTTTCAGTTATTAGAATCGCCGCTTAACAGAACCAATATTCACTTGACAAACGTGATCACAATAAGCGGTATCTACTATTATAAAACAATACTATTGTCTTGTTCAAGTTTTAATAGTGTTAACTTTAAAAGTTTTAATTGTTCAACTCCTCCCTTCCTACCCTTTTTATGAAGAAATAAACGGTAATAGGCCTACAAGCCGTAAAAAAATAAGTAACACAAAATAGGAACAATATTTAACGTACAACTATTATTATAATAATGATTTCAATTAAGAAAAATCTAAAAATAATTATTAGCATTATAATTAAAGATTATTTCATTGCGATAACAACGGTTTTTCTCTGGAGGGCTATTAAAAATAACTCTTATTGTTAATGAAGCTAGCTCCTTTGGTTTTAATGGCATAACTGATAACATCGGCTCCGAATCGCTCTAAATTGTTAAAAACTGCAAATTCGGTGGCACAACTGGTTCCAGCGAAGCGCTTCTAAGAGCAAAATAATGTCTTTTCCCAATAGAATAATCCTCGTATTTCTTTTTTTTTAATTAAAACCCAAGACAGTAATACTCGATATTTTCTTCCGGCCAAATTCAAGTTTCTTAGCAATTGACAGGAAAGTATATTGTACTGCTCGACAGTATTTCCCAACTTAAGGTCGCTTTAAAGGTAAGAAGAGAACGACGTCACGCACGGTCGTTTTCTTGGTCGCATGACACGAATATGAATCGCTCAAGGACCTTAAGTTAGTCGAGCGTTTACTAGCTCTCCATCGAAGTTACCCCTTTTATACCCAACCAATTTATACTGCCAGAATGTTGCAAAAACAGACCACCGAACCTCTCAAACCTCGAGTCCCAAAAGATTACACTTACTACTCCACTTATACTAAAAAAATGTCGACCTTTTAATAAAAACTGAACTGGAAACAAACTACTTCGCCAACAATATCGTAGTAATGTCCTTTGCTTCAAACTGCGCGTCGTTTCCATTGACAAACCGCCAGTTCAGTATCTAAATATTTAACTTCACCTTCACCGGTACGTAGACACAAGGACTACGGACCCCGACACATGGACGACAGCTCCATAATCTTTTAGGGAACCAATCGCATTTCGAGTTCAACAAGTCTTTGTTCACTGGTTAAGCGCCAAGTAGATTAAAAGTGTCGTCCTAGTGTCGGGGTCCGTCGTCCTTAAGTCGAGGTTTGTAGTCCTTAAGTCGGGTACACCGTAGTACTTTTGTTTACATCCCCATTGAAGGTGAAGTTACGTTTTTAGATTTGATAGCGATTATGAACTCAAAATGCTATTGGTTCCTTAAAAGATTATGGAGCTGTCGTCCTAGTGTCGGGGTCCGTCGTCGTCCTTAAGTCGAGTTGCCCTTCACGACTGGTAGCCTATACAGTAGAACTCCGATTTTGTCAACCCCGATTATGGAAACTCCCGATTATGTCAACCACCATCGCGCTGAATTTTTTTTTTTTTTTGCAAACCACGTATACGCCTGTCGCTGTTCGTTTCCTAGCTCTCGCGTAGATATTCTGTTGTGGATGCGTGCTGTTGTTTTCCACGATTTTCTCTTTATTTATTTTTTTATTTATTTATTTTCTCTTTATTTATTTAATTTTAACAGCCTTAATACAACCCGTTTTCAACTTATTGACTACCGTATTTATCTAGATATTTTTCTGATTTTTTTAATTGAAAAAAAAAGTTTTCCGATTTTGTCAACTATCCGACTTATCAACTACCCTCCGGTCCCGATCGGTTGACAAAATCGGAGTTCTACTGTATAACTACCCAAAATCACCAACTCCTCATGTGCATTATACAGTTTATTCAGAAATATAATAGAAATTAATTCGTGTAACTCCAAGATTAGCGAATCTGGTTGTCTTCTATAAATTTGGTGCAAATTTAGCATGTAAAATCCAGCTGCGTTGCTTAAAATGGCCTCAAGGGAAATTTCCCTCGAAAGTCAATTTCTTTCCCCCCTTCTTTTTCTTTTTTAAAAATGTAAAAAAGTAGTAAAGCAAAGGAAAGAAAATCTGCTCACGAAATTGTCAATTTCATAGTCTCAGGTTATAACATCAGCGCGCAGATTTTCTGCCCTTTCGAGTAAATACTTTTCTTTGGCATATGTCAGCATTTGCGTAATGACATTGAGTCCTCATTCTGACTGACTTAACTCGACTTGGGGGTAAAGCATTAAGACAGCTAAAGGGAAGAAAACACAAGCCCAACATTTCTAAACATTTCTGTCGCAGTCGTGGTTCTGGGTCACCCAGCACTATGCCATCAAGTCTCGTTGGAACAGGACGTGCTTGGCTTCCCTGTGTGACTCTTAGTAGTTCAGGCTGTACAATATATACCTAGAAAGGGGAGGAGTCAAGCTGCATGCACACCTGATTGAACCTCTTGCCAGCCATCAAGCCGCAGAGCCACCGCAATTCACGCGGAATACATAACACCCCTAATGAGACCCCCCTGGAACTCTAGGAGAAACTCATTGCGAAAGAAAAGCACGAAACTGGTTCGACTCGACCTCCCCAACCACCCCTCAGGCACTACGGGGTGGGGGAAGTTGCTAGCTGTAGACCAGAAAACTCGTTTCCCGGCAACCCGAAAGATCGAGGGGTGTCTTTCATTGTTGCCCGAAGCCATGTCCTCTAGACCCTATTTCTTAACTATAACTATTCCCTCCCTTAAGCACTGGGTCTTGACAACCGGCTATCCAGCGACAATACTACACAAAACGCCCCTAGTACCCTGGTGACCACTGAACACTGAACACAGAACTTGGAAACAAGAGAGAAAATAGCCGTACAAATAAGATCTTTTCTTTTTTTCCTTCTTTCTTTTTGTGTATCGAAAGGCTGTGTAATACAGGCAGCGTAGCGTATGATAAGAGAAATAACTTTCTTTTTTAGATATATTTCTGTGTGTATGGGTCTGTGTAGCGAGGGCTCTAAAGAGAGGGAATTCAGTAATGTCCTCCCTCAATAGTAGATGCAATTATTCGCCTGTCCTACGAATCACAATGTGTCAATCTTCCCTGAGGAGATTACAACTTTTCTTTTCCTCGACGAAGCAAAGCATCTTATCAGCCTAATCTGACTCTTCCCTAACAGAAAAGAGGGGAAGAAAAAACGACATTCGTTTTTCTCGCGCTAAATAACTAACCTTCGAGGCAAAAGAGAGAGAGTGAAAAAATCTAAGCTCCTACAGCTTCTCAATGACAGTCTTCGTCACGATTCTCGTCTACATACTCCAACCGAGAATAAGAGCTATTCTAAGCAAAAAAACTTGCATTTCTTACTGAATTAAAATAATTCGGAGCAAACATTTCCAAAAACTTTTCTCTTAGAAATATTTCTGACCAGATTTCTCCAAAAATACATTCGAGTCGTTTTCGCCTACGAACTTGTTGAAGACTTTTTTTGAAAAGATATTTATTGGAAATTCTCGCAAAGGGTTCGCGGGGACAACCGAGGTCCGAGAAAAGTTCTCAAGTCAAATTACGGCAAAGTTTCGATTTTCTTCCCGATTCTTTCAGACAGCCGGAGGGGTTTCGGAGGGTGGCTAAGAAAGGTTAGGAGCTAAAACTGGACAGAGATATATATATGGCAGCCCAGGAGGGCCCCGACAGCGAAAATGTATGGGCATTAGTGAAAAAAAGAAAAAGAAAAAAAGACAAATAATACAATCCAAAATCAATGCTGTTATTTCTTGTATTCTTTTCCGCCCTGGGCAAGTGATTTTCTTCCGCGAACCTGGCGAGTCCCAAGTCCGAAAGGTTCTTGGTTTGGGGGCCTGTGATATATTAGCTATAAGTCAGGCTATTGGAAAGCCAGAAAGGGGAGAGAGTATGGGGTCGTGAAAGGGATGGCCATAATTCCTATCTCGGGAGGATTAGGTGACCTGACATTATACAGCCTCTAAACTTCGCGAACACACACACACATACACGTACACCATTCCCGCCATTACATATCCCTCCCGTTTCGGTCCCGAAACCGAAGTTAGTACTGGATCCCATTTCTTCCCTATATGCAGCCAGCATTCCTCCATGACCCCCGTACCTAGAACAAAGCACGCTCCGAGACTTTGGGTACAGTGTAACCTTGTACTCCAATAAGCCAAATAATATCAATTCCCTTAAAAGCCAAACGTGCTCCCCTTTTACTCGCTCCGACACGACGGCTAGGCGTTAAAAGGTTATTCTTGAATAAAACAAAAGGCCTTTACACTTTACATCATTCTAAATGCGAGTTGCAGTGGTTTTTTAGTATCCCTTAACAGTATTGGTTTAGGTGTTGGCTCAAATTCAATTTTAAAGTTAAAATTTCAATTATACATAATAGGCCTTAATGATTATTCGCCCAAATGGCAAAGCGACACAAGGACGACGGACCCCGATAAAAGGACGACAATAATCACTAAGAAAGGGATGTGCATGTCAGGCTTCATGTGTTGGCTCATATTCAATTTAAAATCTAAATTCCCAATGATACATAAGAGGACTTAATAGTGAATCGGCGAAATGGCAACGCGACACAAGGACGACTCGACAAAAAGACTACAGTGTACACGACATAAGGACTACGAACCCCGACTTGAGGACAACGGACCCGGGCAGAAGGACGACAAAACCCAGACACAAGGACGATAGACCCCGACAGAGAAGGACGACAATAATCGCTAAGTAAAGGATGAATAAGGGGTTTAGTTCAAATAACTGATTGGTTAAGGATCGTAACAGGAAAAAGAGGACATGAGCAGAAATTCCCGCGGATTACTGCGAATGCCTGTGAAATTACACGATTCAGAACGCACACTTCGGCAGAGAATAAGAGTAATATCCTCTCAACTGAAATTTTCCTCAACTGAATATTCCTCTCAATTGAAATTTGCCAGACTTGTTTTTTCTCCTTCTCAACTGAATATTCCTCTCAACTGAAATTTGCCAGACTTGTTTTTTTTTCTGTAACTGTCAATTGTGTAAAATTGCCAGTAATTGTGTAAAAATCTGAGAAAATAAATTAACCTATAAATCAATAAACAAATCTGAAAATACTAACTCAGAAATGTTAGATTACATCCAACAGTATTTTTAAAGCAATTATTTTCATGACAAAATGGGTGAAAATTGCTTGCAATTTATTTATTTTGTATTTATTCGATTTACTTACTAGTTTCTATGGCAAATTTAGGTAAATGTGTCAAACGAGGTGGCATTTTCAACCATCACAATCTACTTGAAGTACTGAAGCTATACCCTCAGTACCCTCACCCCTAGACTTACACCCTAATTCCCCGGTGCTTGTGTGCGAGAGCGTCACCCCCTCTTTCCCCGTTCAAACACCCTTAGGGTGGTCCTCTTCCTCCCATCTGAAATACCTCTATTTCTAATCGAGTAACTACTTCAAACGCTAACAACTTTTAACACTACCTAGCTTTGAATTATTACGCTTTCCCAGGATTGAAACACAGACTGTTAATTGACAATCTCAATGTTACTACTCTCCTCCCTCTTTCAATTAATCACAGCGAAAACAAGAAACCAAGTAATTAGCACGCCTATTTCATTATTTTGTTCGCTCTAGAATATCCCACACTATAACCAAAAGCTTAGAACTTGTAGAATTAACGACGCTAATTGATCCTTAATTGTTCTCCTGCTGTCTCCGTGCTAACGCCGGCAGTAGCTCCGAAAATTTAATGGGGTATTAAAGGTGTGACTTTAATTAATCTCCCCCCCATTAACTGCCTCTAACAGCTCTGCAGAAATTAGCTTCCATTTTATTTCTTAGCAATTTTTGCTGGTGCTCTCCTCTTCTCCAAAGCTATTTGTTAGGGATAAGATGCCTCGCCTGAGGCGTTGAAACTCTTGACCCGTTCCTGACCACGCACCCAACCTAATTACAATCTAATTGCATTTTCAGCGCCGCAGTGATGGCCAGGACAGACCAGCAAATCCTCCGAAAAGAAAAAAAGGAAAAGAAATGGAAAAAAGAGATAAAAAGACTCGACCGACCAGCGTACCAAAAAGGGAAGTTTGAGACGAACTAAAACGAAACCCAAAAGACCAGAAATACATTTCTCCACACATAACCTTTTCTGTTATTGGGGAGATCAACCTCTAGAGTGTGTACCCTACCCCTCTTATCGTGGGAGTACTAACGGAAAACGACGCCAGGCCCAAGCAGGCGAAAGATAATTCCGCGGGATGATGGCGAACGTGTGTCATAGAAGTCATGCAAATGAGGTACCCCTCTTCCTCCCTCCCCCACCCCTCAACCACTCCAACATTTCATTAACGCTATGGCACCGAAATGAACTTCTCTCCATTCCCCAACACTGGCTATTGCAAGAAGCTTCCGTTCCATGACCCACTACACGCGGGACAATGACTACGATTATGTTCTCCAGTACCTCATTGCCCATTCCTAAGCAAGCAACCCCTTTCCCCTATCCCGCATTCTTTGGCTGGCAATCCTAAATCTTCCTCTCCCCGCGTATCCTTTACCCAAAACAATACCACGATGGAATCATTTACTTGACCCGACTCGCGTCTCATTCTTTCCTTCTTTTCATTATTTTTTTTATTTATTTTTATTTATGTTAATTTATTTCTGAGAAAATTTTTCTTGCAGCGGAAGTAAATTCTTACTGATTTTTGCATCACAACGGAGTTAAATTCTTGCCTTAATTATCTTTTTTTATTTTTTTATTTTCGCCCGGTCTTGTTGAATTTCAACAATTCTTCGTTTCCCTCAGGGAGGAAATGAAACAAGAGGTATATATTTAAGGGGAAAATAAGAAAATGAAATAAAAGAAAACGAAAGGAACACAACCAAAAAAGAGGAAAATTCCGTCCACATGGTCTTTTAGGTCTTCTGCTCCAACGAAACCGACAAGACGTCCTTCCTTAATGAGACACGCTAGAAGGAAGCGCATTCTCTCCTGGTATGGGGCAATGGCTTACACACACTCCCCTTAAGACGACTAACAATGGCTACGGTTACGGGGGAAAACGAGGAACGGAAGGTTCCCATACCTTCTCTTCCACCCCTCCTGTTCCTCCTGTACGCCTCCTAAGGGGCCGATCGTAACTCCGCCCCAGGCTACAACGAGACCTTTCGCCCGTACTCCTGTAGCATTACCGCAGCAGCAGCCCCCTTCTTTCATTTTCATTACTTTCTTCTGCTAGCTTCTGCCGGTACTTTTGTATTGGATAGAATAACTACCTAAATTTTCTTACTTTTCCTTATCATTCTTAAAACACAAAAGAGAAAAATTGGAAAACCACATTTACCTTCCAAATTATTTTTATGGTCGGACCAGTCTTGCCGATACTTTTTACCGATACTTCAGTCTAAATCCTTTATAGCTTACCGGTAATTTATCCTGGATCCTTGAAATTCTCCAGCACCATAAGGGGCACGGAATTGGGTACTGGATTATTTGGTATTGGAGTAATTAACGGTAATTGAGAAACAAACAAAAAATAGACGGACAGAATCGTTGTACCGGTAAAATGGCTCAACGAGGGGGTCTCATTACGACAAGTTAGTTCCGATCGACTGGAACTTCCGGACTCGCTGCTCGTTACCTTCTGCCGGTAGCCAGCTGTGATGAGTCCGCGTAAACGTCAAGTGGCACGCTAAGCCCTGCCCCCTCCCTCCAAAAATAAGGCAGCAGATGGGCTTAGATCACGCAAGACTACTCCATCGCCGGTAAATTAGGAAAACCGCACAGTAAAAAAGGTGCATTTTCCCTTGTGCCTCCCGTGGGAGGAGCTTCACAGAAAACAGCTCATTTTGAACCCATTTCAAAAACTCTGCTAAAGCTTCCCCCCGGAATTTTTGATAGGATTATTTTACCCGCCAAAAGTACACCACCCAAGTTTATGTTCGAGGAATCCCAAGACTTTGATTATTGCCTCCACCAAATACTTGGACAAGCTTGATACTATTCTCCGAAAACCTCGACGGGGTGGAGAGGACACGTCGGGTCCCTTTCCATAATCTGGCGCGCCACGTGGTCGCGGAAATGAGGTGTCGAGAATAGAAGGCGAATTGCCTCCAGGCTATAACGGAAGAAACCCCGAGGCAGCAGGCAAGGGTTTGTCCCCTTTTTCTTTACGAAAAAAAATTCCTTCGGGGTGGTCTGTTATATCCCTGTTGCCACCCTGTGGTGTGCCCCTATTGATCCCCCAGCCCCAACTATATGCTAACACAATACTTTCTTGGTTTTTTCCTTTTTTTCAGATGTTATATTCTTTGTCGTAAAAGGGAAAAATCTCCAGGAAACTTCCGTTTAGACGCGTTTTCCAGTACCCAAGAAAATATATCCTTGGCCCTCAATCGTGGCATCCTAACCCGTTATTTCTTGTGCTGACAGACGGAAATCCAAACATTCTCGCCAATTCTGCGAGACAATATCGCCAAAAAATCTCGACTCACCCCACCCCCCAAAAAATAAAAAAAAAAGAGTCATTTTCTGAGAAAGTTTCCCCACTTTTTTAAGACCCGCCTCTTTTTTGTCACCTCATTGACAACTCCATATTCTGTGGACAAATCGAGTCATCCGAGTCTTGACAACAACTTTTTCTCGGTTTCAAGGAACAACCAGGGCAGGATGGATAGGGTGGCCGGCGGTTAGGTTGACCCGGGGCGGCAAAAGACGGATATAAGGAAGAGTAATGGCACGAAAAGAAGTTCTGCCCCGTTCAAAAAATATCATTTAGTAGCACCAGCACGGCGAGTAATAGTTGCAGTCACTTTTTTAGAAGGGAGGGGGTAAGATTTTCTGGAGGCAGAAGGGGATTGGGGAGTGTTAAATAAAATAAAAAAATAGAAAAAATCGAAAATCAATCGGCAGCGGAGTAAACTGAGCCGAAGGAATTGCAGAGATATCACCCCCGGGCAAGGTTTTTGGTGCAAACCCATGATTCAAGATTCGTTCCCCCTAGTTTATGACCGACATATAAATCTGTCGCGCGTTTTAGAGTCGCCAGTTCCTCAGCTCGTGCGGACCGAGTCCAGGGGGCGTACCTCACATGCAAATATAACTTTGTTGAAAGAGATCGATAACTATAGAGAGAAAGAGAGGAAGAGGATTTTTGGTTTATACCTTTTCGAGTATTTCAAACCGAGAATGAAAAGCTGGTTTAACATTTTTGCTGACCGTTGCTTTTTGCACCAGAGAAAAAATTTTGTTTGGGGGGAGGAGGGAAGACTAAAGACATTGGCTTGATGGATAGTGTCATATCCAATCATTGTCCCGGTTCAAGCCTCGGCTTCCTTACCATTTCCATTCCCCCATTCACCCTTAGCTGTCTCCCTCTCTCGCTCGCTCTCTTCGCGAGTCGAGATCGTTTTCAGGGGGGAACATAGCTCCATTAGATGGAAATCCAAGACTATTTTGAACCCCTCCGCAACCCTAAGAATCCCCTTATTAGGGATTTCTATTCATTGCACCCCTCTTTTTATCCCCGCGCGCCAAGCGCAATTTCTTAAAAGAACTTGTTCCTCATTCCCTTTCTATTTTGCTAAAGGAGGGAAAATAGACTAAAATATAAAATAGAAATAAGTTGGGGGCTTACCAACTTCCTCGTCCTCAAATTCAGCCTCCGCATCGTCTTCGGGGCTCACGTGACCAGCATCCGTGGCAGGGTTAGGGTCTGGTAACGGCCCTAGTGATAAAAAAGTAGACGCGACATTAGTTTCATATGCAAGAAAACACGTTGACGACAACAAAGGACTACCAACTTGTCCACTCTTGGCAGAAAACGATTCTTTAACAACAAGAAACCAAGGGTTGCATAAAAAGGAGACGACTTCCCTCAGAACGTTTTTTAGAAAACAGAAAAAACGAGAATAAGAAAAAAATCCACAGATAAACGTCGTCCGGATAGGAATATACAGATATTAAGTTGCGGCGCGAAATCCCCGTTCTTCTGACGTATTGCATGTCTTTCTACGATAAACAGCCGCCGAGAAAAGTATGTGACAGTTTGGCGATAAACTGGTCCCGCCCCAATGACCTTGGCAGGACAAGTAGGCCAAGCCCCGTGACGTAGTACATGACTTACAACCTGAGTCATGTCGCGAGTACCATGTCCTCTGAGCATGCCGCGGTCCGGACGTATGTAGACTACGGGCTTCTTCATCTACCTTTCGACCTGATGACTTCGAAATGGTCTAGTTCAAGAAAAGTGGGCGGGTAAAGGGGCAGAGCTTCTGTGCTGACGTAGTACGCTAATGCTTTTTTAAAAATCGAGTTCTCGCTTGAGCGCCGTAGGTCGTAGAGAAAAATCAAAGATAACAAACGTCAAATTTTCTTCGATGGGCTTTACTGAACCTATGACCTTGAGGGTTAGATGGGAGTGGGTAGGTTTGGTCTAGAACTACTTTTTTTTCTTCCAATCGAGTTATTTTCGGGACAGTAACTTGACAGAGAAAAAGGCGTGAAGGAAGGAAACCGTCAGGATTTCTGTGTCAATCTTTTAAGCTAAAGCCATTCTGTCCGTGTCAGCAGCACGCTCGCTGAAAAAGGTCCCCGCGTTTTCCTTCTGATCGTAGTGACAACAGCAACAGATCAGGGTCAGTCAAGGGTTCGATTGTTCAAGATGGTGCGGTAGGCAGGTGCGTCGGACAACTTCATTACATATCTGCTTTATATTTCTAAAGGCGAAGGAAGTCTGCCTCTCGACTCTACTCTATAACCCTATACCAAGCCAGTAGGCTGGAGCTTGGCACAAGCCACACTTCATCACGCGATGAAGGAGGGACTCGAGGACAAGCGGCACAGCAGGTGCACTGGATGTCCAATCCACTTAGCTTTATCCATCGTTCCTTTCAGCATCCATAACATCCTCTCTCACTTTCCTACCCTCGTGTCCTTCTGCACCCCTGCGTTTTATATACTTCCGCTCTTTCGTCTCCATCACGCTCATACCCCCCAAAAAATAAAAATAAATAGAAAACTACTCCTTCGCCAAAATCAAAGAAAGATAAACTCCTCATACTTGATAACCTGTGCACACCAAGCTCTTCCGAAAATCCATTTTCTCGCGGAGACCACCCGAAGAAACATTATTACTAGAGGGACAGACTGCCGGCAGAAATTTCCATAAGGCATCATCTCATGCAGTTTCCTTCATACCCACACAATTTCTTTTCCCTTTGTCAATACTTCAGTTTTCGGCGGTAGATTTTTTGCTTATTATTTTTCTTATTAAAAAAAGAAAAGATTTCTGCTCAAAACCCAAGGCGGAAAATGCCATCATTTACCATTTACGTTTCACTGCCTCCTTTTCTTCCTAGAGTGTAAGGATCTACCAACCCAAAAAGAAAAGGACCTCCCCCACGTGCGGCAAACACATCGCACACCAAGTGGCGTGGGGTGAGATGGGGTGGTTTGGATAGAATAGGGGACTGTGTGTATGTAATCAAGACGTCTTTCTCGTCTGCCGCTGCTTTTTCTTCTCGACGCTGACTTGGACAAGGAAATAATGATGGGCGTTAAGTAAGAAGGGGGGGGGCAGTATAAAGAATGGAACTTCTTGGCTTGGAGATTAGGAGGGGTGGGAGCAAAAATCCTTGAAAGGAAAGCATTTTATACCTCTCTTAGGTCTTGATCAATGATGTACCAGTTTTAGAGGCAAGCTTTTGGCAACATCAATTTCTTACTTGAATGGAATGCTTACACATGAAGAAACTTCCCCTGCGCGAAATATCGCTTTTTCCCTATTTTTTCTTTTATTTTTTTCTCTTCCTGTTCGGAAGCATCGACCCTCCGATTACTCCTCCTTTTCCTAGCAGAGTACCGGCTTCTCAAAGAAGATCGAGGAAAAGTCGACAATTTGGAAGGTAATTAATAACCAAGGGGTTTGCTGCATCATCCAACAGAGTATTGACGTAGAGCGAACATTCTTGACATCGATAGCGTCGTTTATCAATAGAAAACGACGCGAATTGCTCCCTGATGGGGGGTAAAGAAGAGAAAGTACAGCGCACCCTAACGAAGCCGCAGGGACCTTACCCGGCTCTCTCCCACGAATAGGCCTAAAAAGGAATACTTAGAAGTACCCCAAAGTACCTTCTGACTACGAGTCAACGGGAACGGGAACCCTTACTTTCAGAAGCACTTAAAGGGAGCAAGGTGTCAAAATGACAAAAAAAAAATGTGTTATAGAACAGAACAAAGACATCCCCTCGATTCATACGGCCGTACAATTACCTTTATTTTGAATGCTCTAACAAGTCTGTAGGTGCTTTGGTTAATTTTAAAAACTCTATAATAAAACCGTGACTTTTCTTCGCGCCACGGTGCGATCGCCGCCCTTCCGGGCCGAGACCCGCGCCTGGGAGCCGTTGGGCAAGTTTCGGTTCGGCTTCGCAAACAAGAGCCCATCCTCTGGCAGTGGGACGCACGAGGCGGTTCCGACTATGCGGGGAACGCTTGCTGCATAGCGGAGCCGCAAGTCACGGCGTGAAGTAAAGTCCGTTTTCTGTGACTGAGCTTGCAAATTAAAAAAAAAAAAAAAAAAAACACCGACAGACTTGTTTGAGCATTCAAACGAAAGATGCCGCCCCTATGAAAGATTTTGGATGTGCTCATAGGTAAAGGCGCTAGCTCTTTTCGTCCAGCTGTCACCCAACGTTATAAGGATGGGGGGATTTGGAGGAAAGAGGCGGGGCTATTCCGCTAAATAATTAATTACTCAGTTAATATGCATAACTGGCATAGGGGTTCTTCAGCCAGAACACTTACTTTGGTCTCTTTGAGACGGAATAAGAGCCTTCCGTATCGGTTCGGGTCATATCGCTGAGAACGATTCGATTTTTAAAGTTCCTCGGAATGTAGCTGTTCTTTGTAATTTTTCGAATTTTATTCCTTCTCTCATTTTCTGTTTCATTGGTCATTGCAAACGGCCTTTGTTAAGGCAAAGTACGGCTCCGCTTATTAAATCCACGCTACCGCAAGGAGACGCACGTGTTTTCTACGGAGTGTATATGAACGCGCATTGATTCTGCGCACACAAGGATTCAGTTCAAATTCAAATTCTCCTATGCAATTTTCCTTAAACAGTACATAAAATAATAAGTAGACAATGATAGTTTTCAAATTTGCGACTTTACTTTTATTGCAATCTCACTCTTATTTTTGTTTTCTTTATTATTTTGCATTTGGTAAATTAATAAAAGATAAAGTAAGAAAATTGGGACTGTCTTGCTATTCCTAGTCATATTAGCTACATTAATATCGGGAAATTTTCAAGAACTTGCTGCTTTTTTATAGTGTTTATGCGTTCCCCATGCCATCGTACCATAGTATGCTAAGCTTTACGGGATCCGGTAAACGGCCAAGTATGTATGAGCGAAGGCGAGTGGACTCTGTCTATAAGCCGATATGCCGCTGTTTCCCTTCAGAGTGATAAGCCTGCAACTCGTGCTCACCAAAACATGCTTCAACTCGTCCTACGTTTCCTTTACGAGGAAATTTCGCCGAACATTTGCACCTCTTTCTTGCGGAATTTCAAGCAATCGAACAAACCCACTCAATTACCATCGGACAAAAAGCAGCCAACTAAACTACCACTCAAACTCCCTTCTCGAAGACCTGTTGTTACAGAGCTATCCGTCGTTAAAAGAGATACTGAGTCGAACGGCACTCTATCGGGCTCAAAGCGTTTACGTGCGATAATTTCCACACATCATAATACCAGTCGAGTGTATATAAAACCACGGGGCTATAAACCTGTTGAAAATACCTCCCCCCTTCCAGTACTGGTCGTATAAACGGCGCGTTACAACCCCTGGAGACCACGCCCCCTTCCCCCTAGCCGCAGGTTTGTTTCAGTTTTAGTAAGCTTCTCTCCCGCAGAAAAAAAGCAGAAACATATATACAGCGACAATAAATTGCCACGAAGTGATCTCCACAGGAACTCGGAAAGAAGAAAACCGGAGTTACAACACAAAGTCTCCCAGGAGCGCATAAAACGGGGATAATTTCAGGAGCGAGAAAAACGCCCACAAGGGATGCAACCTTGCTACATTGCTGTCGCACTGTAAACCTACCACGAGGTAGTTCTTCCTTATGTTGAACAACGGGAGTAAAACCGTCAAGTTTGTTTCGTAGGACAGAAAACGTCCATAGAAATAAAACAAAAAATAAACGCGTTTATCGAGGAAGAAATAAAATTCGCCGAAAAGGAGGGAAATTCAATCACATGAATTTCCCTCCATTTCGTCTTGCCCTTTTCCCCAAAGCCTACGCTTTTCTCTTCGCTCCTAAAAATTTCAAACTGTTAGGGCAAATGGCTTTTATACACACACTCTTTAAGCCATCGCCCAGAGTTCGCTTGAATTGAAAATGGTGGATACATATAGCCGGCCAAGACGCTTCACAAAAGCCAAAGTCCAAGCGGAAAAGTAATGAAAAGAGTAGAAATACGGCCGATACTGATGCCCCTTAAGAAAGTGGTCGTTCTTTTCGAAAAAAAAAAAAACAGGGCATAGCGTTTTTTTTTATTTCGGGTAGACAGATTTCAATGAAAATACTTTCAATCAAAGTTTAGAAATAAACGAGTTTGGAACTGGAGAGATTATTACTGCACTATCTTGGAAATTTTCCTGAACCCTATTTTCAAGACTTCTTTAAAAAAATTGTCATAAACCGAATTTTGTTTATAAAATGCTTATCCGGAACGACACGAGACAAATTATTTAACAGAAATTTACCAATTCCGAAAAATATCTACAGAAATATTTTTAAAAATCCTAAGCACTTTTCAGTTAGAAATTTCATCTAAAGCCATCATACACCAGAACATCACGGTAAAATTAAAGTTTTTCACCCAAAAACACTTTCAGACGGTCAAGATTTCTTCATAATATGCTTCTGTCGAGTTACGCTAAAAATTGATCATATTGTTTAGGGTGGAGTAACGTTGCAATAGTATTTCTGCAAATGGGGAGTAGACACAAGGACGATTTGACAAAAAGACTCCGTGTACACGACACAACGACGCCGGGCCTCGACAGAAGGACGCCAGGTCCATAATCTTTTAAAGGACCAATATAATTTCGAGTTTAAAAAGTCTCAGCTCATAGGTTTAGCGCCAACGAGATTAGGAAGTGCTTAAGCCGTATTAAAAAAATACGTCACAAGGACTCCGGACTCCAACAGAAGGGCGCCTATCCTAACCTAACCTTGTGACGAATTTTTCTTATGTTTTTTACTATATTTTTGTATTTTTGTCAAGTCGTCTTATGTTGTGTACTCGTTTTGCCCTGCAAATGACGGTAGCTTCCATATCAGAGGGCATTAGCACAAACTACGATGCAAAAATTTCTGATTAAAACACACATTTATGTTAAAGGGACAATATTTCACAGCAATTTGTGAAAGAAATGTTTAAGCAGAACACACCGTAGTTTCTTCTTTAATTAAGAAGAAAAACAGAGAATTAGATCGCAAGATGTGCTACGCTAGAGTAATCTTTCACTTAGACTTCTGGTTCAAACAATACGTAGTAAATCATTTCTCCGCGACTGAAGTAATTCTGCAAAAAAATAAATATTGCCCTGCTCGAGGGGAACAAAGATGCTACACAAATTACCCATTTCTCCATGATTTATTCTCTGTTAAACTCACCTGATTTTGTAATCCATTTCCTTAATTCAAAATGTACTCCCTTAATTTTAAAATGAAGAAATTATAGGAAACTTATTTGGAGATTCCTTGAATTCTTTTAATGCTCGAATGAAAGAAAGAGAAAGAACTGCGACGTCATTCAGCATAACACCAAACCCGCCTATCTCGGCCATTAAAGCACACAAACGTAGTTTTGTGCAACCAATTTAGAAATACGGTTCTATTTAAATCAGAAAGCTCGTCTCAATTGGTTTCGTTTTTTTTTTATCTCCCTCTGAGCTCCCGAGACCCTTAACTGAGTGAAGTTGAATGTATTTTAGGAAGAGCATGGGTTTAACGCGAGGGTGGAGAGATTAATTTTGGGTAGGGCAGGCATATCTTAGCGTACTCTGTATGCTTTTCCTCTCGCGTTCCTTGTTCCAACACACAGCCGACCGAGCACGCAACACAACGTGTTGTCTCTGCTCCCAGCAGCGCTTTATCCACATCCAACCCCTCAAAGTATATGCAAATCCTCTTTACATGTCGCTGCACATCACCACTACCTTCCAACTTTTGTTTGCAGGCTACCTTTTGCCCTCCAGTAACCTTACACGGGAGGGGGTTGCTTTGGCAAAGAGAAGACGGCTTGGGAAGGCATTACCTCGAGCCACTATAACACAAGCACCAAAAGCAAGAAGAAAACTTGCATCTTGCTCCAAAATAACTTATTTGAGAACCGGCTATCCTATGCAAAGCCAATCCTGCTTTACTTGTCCCCCCGTACCCCTTAACTCTCATGGGTAAGAAAGAAACAGGAAAAGTCCCCAAAGACCCATCCCAGTCTACTTTGTTTCATACACAAACGTTGAATCAGAGCATGGCTAAAGCCAAAGCCAACTACAACCACAACTTCTACTTCAAACACAAGCTCTGAAGCGTCAGAAAACAAGAAAGGAAGGAAATAAAAGCGGGGAAACTACTACGGGTTGCCACGGAGACGAAAACGTAAGACGCTATAACCACAGTGGTTGTAACATTCAAGTTTCAACACTGAAATTCGTAAACCAGTGCTACGTCGTTCAACCAGCAGTACTGCTCCGCCACGCGTCTACTTTGGAAATCGAACGTTTTCTATCTCAATTCTTGCATCAAACACATTTCGAATAATGTACCTTACAAAACTTATGATATATGGGTACAAAAATTCCACTTCAATCGAAACGACAGCTTGATTCATTCCAAATGTGCAGTTTAATATAAAAGATAAAATATAAAAGCTATCGAGTAAACTATGGTCAAGGTTGCTTATGCCTAATGGTCGTTTTGTAGCCGTTAGGGCGAAATTCCCATAGTTTAGCACTGGATTGTGGTGCTTATTGTCTTTATCATTGAACGTAAGGCGAAATTCCAACACGTTAGCATGGAATTACGGTCCTTACTGGCTCTTCAACCGAACTAAGGGCGAAATTCCTATCATTTAGCTTTGGAATGTGGTCTTTATACACTTTTCTACCGAACTAACGCCGGAATTCTTGAAGTCAAAGGGGGGAGTTAAGTGCCAAAAAATGTTATAGAGGAGACCAAAAGAAGTGTTCTGGCTGAAGAACCCATATTAACCGAGTAATTAATTATTTAGCGGTTTAAGCTCCGCCCCTTTCCGACAAATGTCAAATCATCCTATGCTTATAACATTGGGGGACAGTTGGCCGGAAGTCTAGCGCCTTTACCTACGAGCGCATTAAAAATCGATCCAAGGTCTCATAAGGGCGGTATCATGGCCTTTCTTTTGAATGCTCAAACAAGTATGTAGGTGCTTTGGTTAAATTAACGCTCAATCACAAAAAAATACTTTTTCTTCGCGCCTCGACTTGTGGGCTCCGCTGAACGCCATGTAGGAAGCGTTACCCGCATAGTCGGAACAGTAGCTTTCGGTCCCATTGCCAGGGGATGGGCTCTCGACTGCGAAGCCGACCCGAAACTTGCCC
>JAGJRP010001234.1:0-18633 GCA_022832235.1 Lepidurus couesii
GGTTCACCTTTTTTCTCGCTGGCCTGTATTCGAGTTCCCTTCATCAGAAATCAACGAAAAGTGAAGTGGTATTACTTACAGTCAAAGATCGAACGCAATACGTTTTCAACCGTATTCTTTGTATTCTCTATTCTCAGAAAATACTATGAAATTTGTTCATACAAACGGAAAGGATAATATGCTGGACGTGACTGACAAATTTATGGCAGAAGTCGAAGCTGTTGAATCACCTATGCGATACCGTCTTTGCATGGAAGATTTTAATGCAAGGTCCCAAAGGTATCTTTTATTAAGCTTGTTAATAAGCACCAAGCCAAATTAAGGAAATATTTCCTTAGGGAAAAGAATCCAAGTGGTTCTTTGCCTGATAAAGAGTTTTTGCCCAGAAAGTCCCTTCTAACAGACTTGTTCGAAATCAACCATTTCCGAACTGTTTATCACGTATTTATTGTAATCTCCGTGCTTCTCTTTCTCCATACCGTTGCGTACGACAATCTTGACCCCGGAACGTAAGTTTTTTGTTCGATTTTTTCTTTTTCAAGTGATGATTGACAGAAACATGGGGAATTTAGAAACAATTTAGATTTCCGAATGATTCAGTGGTCTTTTGGAAACTTTCGTGTAGCTCTGATCATCGGGGTTATTATGTTCTTTTGCTCCTTTGCGATTGTCTATCCAGCGTTTCACACATGGGCCCATCGAAGATCCTGCCTAGCAAACGATCGTAAATTTCCCCCCACCTATTCTTCTAAATCATACACATTATGAATTAGCACTTCGGCAACGTATATGGGATGGTTCATGGTTGGTATTTTACATGGCTTACATCTATACTTGGCTATTTACGTACCAGCCAGACAGATTATGGTGTCAAACCTTCCCCCTGCCTCTTCCGCTTTCGTGCTTCTAGAACAAGTAAATTATGCAAAATAATCTCTGTTTTCTTATACACAATTTCTGTTACACATCTAGGTCCGACTGATAATGAAAACATACGCATTCATTAGGTCAAACATACCACGAGCTCTAACTTTCCAAAAAAACTTAAAAAAGGAAATGGTTATGACTGAACTGGGCCCAAGTTTACCTTTTCCGGAATCTTCCAAGTACTTGTACTTTCTGTTTGCTCCCACACTAGTTTACAGAGACTCGTACCCAAGGTACTTTTATTGAAACCTGTCGATTTGTGAAAATCACAGTTTTCTTTTCATAGGACTCGCGAAATTAGGTGGTCTTGGGTGGGATGGCATTTCGCGCAGGTGTTGGCCGTTATATTTTATTGGTATATTATTTTCGTGCGATACAATACACCCATTTTCCGTCATTTTGGATCGTTCCACGAACCGTTTACGGCCAAACCCATGATACTTTCCATCTTTGATTGTATACTGCCAGGCATGCTGATATTGTGACGTTTCCCTATATCGGCATGTGTCTTTGGCCTGTGAGTCAACCCCGCAGCTTCTGGGAATTAAGGAGTCATCTTTGACTCCCAACATTGACAATACGAGGTGACCTGGAAGGGAGCTGTGGGGAAAAAGAGAGAGTTGGAGGGGAGAAGAAGGCGAGAAGCGTGGTGAAGGAAGGAGAGTCATNTGGAGGGGAGAAGAAGGCGAGAAGCGTGGTGAAGGAAGGAGAGTCATTGTAAGCGGGATTTGAAATAAACTCGGGAACGTAACAATATTGGTATGCGGATTTTTTGGCCTACTTCATGCTTGGTTGAATGAGTTCGCCGAAATGCTACGTTTTGCGGACAGAATGTTCTACAAAGTAAGGCTTTGAAGAACGTATTCTCTTCTTCAACTTACCCTTAATTACTTGTACATTAGGATTGGTGGAATTCCACATCTTTTGCCTATTACTATAGAGCCTGGAATATGGTAGTAAACGATTGGCTGTATGCGTACATCTATAAAGATTTCTATGAGCTTTGTGGGCGAAAAAATCGCGTTTTGCCCATGCTTGCCGTTTTTCTTTTTTCATCCGTCTTCCATGAGTATATCACGTTTACGTTACGTAATTTCTACCCCGTCCTTCTCATCATGTTTATTGCATGTATTCGGAAGTAAGGGATCCTTTTTTATTAATGGCATTTATTTCCTTGAATGAACTCTTTTCATTGTACAATCGTAGTGAATTTAGTCATTTTTAAGATGATAATGGAACGGATGGGTCGATTCAGAAATATTTTCCTGTGGTTAAGCTTGTTCATGGGCAATGGATTACTCGTTGGTCTTTATAGCATGGAGTACTACGCCAGGATTAATTGTCCACCTACTCTCGTAAGTAATTTTATAACTTTTTATTCTTTTATTTAAACCTTACGTTCTAATTCTTGTCATCAATACGCAGGATCCATGGTTGGATTTCTTTGTTCCCCGTTCGTGGACGTGCCAAACCGATGCGGTCTCCACGTAAACATACTGTGGTGACTATACGTCACCTGTAGGTTTTTTTTTATCATAGAAACTGGTTTGCTATGTTGTACATTGTTTGTTCCACGTGTCTATCCCTTTTCTGACATTCTCGTACGAAGGCCCGAACCAAGGGGGTATATAAAGGGGGTAAAAGCATGTTGGAATAAGGCAGTCGGGGGCTTGGGATCAAACAGAAATACAAGCCTTGAAAGAAGCGTCCGCTACAATACAGTCTTGTTCAGATGCGAAATTAGTAACAGCACAAAATGCCTTTTGTCCAATATATTTCCCGTCTATTCATTTGTATTTTATTTTTTTAAATATCACACCATACAGAGGACTTTGCTTTTATTAACTCAACAAATAATAAACCACAACGCGGACTTCGACGCGGAAAAAGAACTGTGAACCCATAGCAAAAGTACGGTATGGAAGCGTTTGCAACCTGACAGGCTCCATGAATTCTGGAAATCATAACGATTTGAATGATGCAATGAATAATGGCATGAGTTGAGACCCTCCAGACAAGAGAAGCCGTACACAGGCAATTAGAAGAGTTCGCTGTTTTGTTCTGACTATGTTAGTTTGGACTCAAATCGACTTTTACACCCTGATATTACTTAAACTTGTCGGATGTGGAACTGGTTTTATTGCATTTCTGCGAAGATCACAATTATAACAAAGTAAATACGTAGGAAATTTAATTGGCCGTGGAACAATAGTAAGAAACGATTTCCTTCAGGTTTTGCTTTTTATTTGCCTGCATCCTTTCTAATTGTGTTTAAACACGTTTTTTGTCTGTAAGGACTCGAACAATGCTCCCCACGCCAGCAACAGCGTGGACTTTTTCGTGAAAAGCCAACAAATGACCACTGGAACCTTCTGACGGGAATTCAAAACCACGGTAAATATATTTCATTAGAATGTCAAGTTGGTCCTTATCCAAATCGTTGGTAGCTTCTTCCATTTGAGAAACTTTAATGGACAGCATGACTCGCAAGGCAATATTTAGAGCAGCATCCTTTTAAACAACAGTGACTTAATACATCTGTACTTTAGAAGAATTAATTCGCGAATTACTTTGAGTTGCTGATTCTTGGAACCCAGTGGGGCGTTACGAAGGACTAGCTTCAATGCTTCAATGTTTTTCCCTAACGTTCCAGTTATTAGCAAGTAACAAATACGCATATTTTTGTAAATGTAAAATGCTAAATACCTTGAGCAAGTAGAGAATTGATTTCATTCTCATCTGGCCCAATGGGTGGGGACTGGATATCACCATCTTCTTCTGTATAGTTATCCTCATTGTACTGATCCACGTCAATCTTCCGAAAAGCTGAGCTTGATGTGTTTTTTGCCATGTTTAACCAGTGCTATTGCAATTCTGAAAATTCGAGATAACACAAAACTATTTCACTTTCTAACTAACTTCAAATACGCCTGAATCTCTTATTTCCAAACACCCTTCCAAAATATCCCTGTGGTCAAATGTCAAAACAGCACTATTGACATCTGTCGAAAAATAATGAAAACTAACATTTTATCACGAGATGGCGTGGAGGTTGAACTTTTTAATTAATGACGCGTACTACGGCTTAAGTTACGCCCCCCACATACGTTCCTTGCCTCTCGAACCTCCTTCTCTTTCCATCATTTCACTTCCATTCGCCCCACGGCTTCCTACTTACGCTGAGTGACGTTGGAACGGGAAAGGAAGCTAGTTTGTTTACCTCGACTGTGCGTCTTATCTTTGAAAAGTATGTTACGTGCAAGCCAGTGTGACTAACCGGCAGTTGAGTTGGTAATCCTGCCTTGCAAATTCGCCCAAAAATGTCTTTATGGGTTGACTAAAAAGTTACACATCGTCTTGTCTCTATTCAAGCTGGTTGCTGTCTGGGTATGCCCTTGCCCCACTTGTGGATGTGTGTAATGGAGTTCGCAATCTGAGATATGACCAGCAGTAATTGTACAACGTGCGTCATTTGTTAACACGACCCTATTTTGTTTGTAAAGCGGGAAATCTAAAGGATAAGGAACCAAGGACGTAAATTCCTTGATTGCCTCAAGTTACGCCCTCATTTTTACTAGCTCCCCTTATAAAAAAAGGAGAAAAAAAATCAAAATGCCTGGAATAATTAGTGTTGCCGAGTTTATTGAAGAGACTAGACAAGATGTCAATTCTCCTACAACCTCCACTTTCGTTTCCCGAATGCCTCAATGCAGACAGACATTAGCGACGTTAGAAGAGGTAAAAAATTATCATTTTATTTAATTCTTTTTTTTTCTTTTTTTTTTTTTATTCTCTTGAGTAAGTCGTTTTTTTGTAAATGTTTGTTGGTGGGAGTGACAGCAAAGGTTCTTTATTAAAAATTATAAATTTTATGATTATTTTATGAGCAATGTTTTGATAAGTTGAGGATTTTAAACAAGCTTCTATGGCTCGTAGCTCATTTCTGTTATGTTACTCATGCGTGACCTCTGACCTACGCCCCTCTTCTTAAAACCAACAGCAAAAGCCCATCCCAGCCATGACGTACCATTAGCTGTCCTGTGTTGTCCATTTCCACACATCCATTTCCACGTAGCAGCGTATCTGTGCAAACACTCCTACGTGCAATTTATAGCTATACAATTTCTCTTTCGCATTGTACCAGTCAGAAAGTGGCAAGAAAGACGATCTAAGTATGGGCCTATCGTTTTACGCATCTCAAATTTCTCTTCCGCGTCACAAATCTTCCCAGAGTCTACGGTGTCGGTGAAAAGACAGGGGTGCGTTGGGGTTGTCAACTTTTCACAAGTCTCCCTAATTTCGCGTACCCTTAACGTCGCCCAAGCTAATAATACACACAGAGGAAGCACACGGGTTATTTTCAGTTTTTACTTGCGCTGTACTCAAGATAGATTATTATTATATACTCCACCCCAGGTGGACTTTCCAGTAAATAGGAAGTAAGAACACGCACTTAACGTTCTAGGCCTACAGCCGCTTTAAGCCGACAGCTTAACATTGCCCCGCAGTTATACATAAGGCACGAGTGCAGAGAGTAGCTCATTAAAGTTCCATACATTACATTCGTTGCGTGTAACGTGCGTTTATTTTGGACCGGTGTGTCCAATTGGCCATGACAACTCAGGACGCTAGGAAAGTTGGAACCCTCGTCAGCCACAAGCGTATCTTAATTAAGCGCCAGATGAAAATTTCCGTCCAATCCTTATTCAAAGTAAGCCACTATTGAAAGTTAGCACCTCTCGACTTTTTCTTCCTTTTTTTTTCGACGTGGCTTTAGAATCGATCTCGATTGGAGACTGTGAAACTCCCGTTTCTGTTTTTGGATTTGTTTCTTTTCCTTTAGCTGGTTTCTTGGACGTTTCTATGCAGCTGGTATTTGTAAATAGCGTGCTCTTTGATGGATGAGAAGTAGTGTGGGAAATCGCTTCGTGTACGCTACGCTTAGGATACGTCTTATCTTATCTATAACTGGAATTATGTCTCGCGGAAGAATAAAAGCCACATCAATAGAAAGAGCGCTACGATTTACAAAGTGATGCATACTTTTAAAGTAGCCGTTAATAATTTTGAGAGCAATCTGTTTTCTTTCTACTGCTGTGTGGGCTAAACCCATCTGTGTAACGTCTAAAATCTCGGCGGTTCTTAACCTCTGTGACCATATATATGCCTTAGTACTTCCGTACGTAGGAGTTCACACGTCTTTAGACCTTTTTCCTTTTGTGGCCAAAACAAGCTCGCATACTTAACCTTTATCGAAAGGTTGGTCTGCGAGTTGTTAACAATTAAAGGCATTCTGTAGCTGTGGTAAATTAATAAATATAATTCCTAGTGTTCACATTACGGTAATTAAAGACCATTGTTTGAACGTGTCATGTTTTTTTCATTTACCTCAAAGTCCTTTTGTCGTCGGTTTATTGTAGCAGTATAATAATGGGTTGACCTTTTATTTCCGATCTGAGTTTGAATTTAGATTTTGCTAGCTCCTGTTAAAGGTCACCCATGTGCGATTCCGGGGTGTGAAACTTCTAGTATTGTTAGATTTCTGTATGGAAAGTAAAAAGCGTTTGGGAGTTATATGAGGCCAATTGCGAGTTCGCTATTGTCCATTTTGCCTTGCTCGTTACTACGTTGGGGCGTATTTCTCGGGAACGTACAGGGGAAAAGCTAGACAGCGTACAGCAGCCAAGAGCTGAAAGGACGGAAATGACGTGTATCCTGTTTCTTTCCATCTCCATCCGCATGTTTGCTATGCTAGCCTTGTTATAGCTTGCCCAAAGCTCGATTGAAGGCGAAGCTTCGCTCGACGTCTTTTGGCTAATGGCAATGCATTTTTTATTGTTTTGCTCTCGTAGAATAAACAAAAGACTAAGATTAGTACTTGTGTTAAATCCCTGTGAGTGCTGTTGATCTCTATGTTGGCTGACAAGCCCGTTATTTTTCTTTCTTTTTTTACATTTTTATATATACTCGTACCTTTCTCGTCTTGCGCCAAAACCCGTTAGTTTTTCATTCTTCTTACACCTCACAATCCCTACCACTATCCTTTGTTCGCTTTTAGAAAAAGAGAAAAAAACTGCCTTCCCAGGACCTGAAAAGGTATGAAAAGTTGTCGTAAAATTGAATCATAATGAACGCTAAGAGAGGTGAAATTAGACAAGGTAAGCCGAGAAAACCTTCAATTTACTATGAAAACCGAGCCCACCGAAATAAGATCAAAAAGCCTATTCCCCTCTTTTGTGTCCAGACTACAGTGCAAAGCATGCCAATAAACTAATGTAATTTACAAAAGAAAAAGGCATTTGCAGGTAATTTCATTATTGAAATCTGAGAAAAACTGTAAAGATGTTAACGGCAATAGGCACGAGCCTACGCCGGTAGTAAGGAAAAAACAAAAAACAAAAAAACTGTAAGGAAAATATTGTAAACGGCGTTGAAATAAAGAATTATTAATAAAATTACATAAACTTATTGTAAAATTACATTCAGTGTTATTCGGACGTGTATTATACCGAGTGTTTTTCGTAACTAACACTGCATACCTTAACTAGCGTTTCCATGGGATCCAACATAATTTTTTAATTAAAGCAAGTTTCCATGGACCAATTTGAGCCCCGTTAGCGGTCATTCTGAAAGTTAATTGTTTGCGAAAAGCCGCATTTCCGTTTTTCTTTTTGTTATATTAAAAATAAAACTTCAAATTTCAGTTTCAACATAAACAAACAGAAATTAGGGACGAAATCCGCGAGTTAAACCAGGAACGTATCACGTATCATAGTTAGTTATCAATGTTCTGACTATGGGGGTTAACCATCTTTGACCGATGGAAAACACCGGGTACAGTACATGTATCCACGGGTAAATCCCCGCGCCTCTCGTGGTTAGTTAGTTTGCCTTGGGAAGCCTTGGTAGCATACCCTAGAAACGGTTGCCAGGTAAGGCGAAATGACCCGAACGTTATCTTATGGGCCTAGCCCACCCGTGGTCAAAAACAAAAGTAAGCTTGAAGGTTGGCCAGGGTACTTGTATGGCCTGGGAACTCGTTTCTTCGGTTCCTAATTTACAGCAGAGCCGCAGTTTCTGTCATTGCTCAGTCTGTATATATAATGAGCGGTATATAGGCTTAGGGTTTCAAAAGAAAGAGTCTTATTCTCAGAACTTGCATATTTGTGTTGGCCAGGTATTGTTTTCTGCACTGTCAGTCCCCGTTTCCTTCCGGAAGACGATCATGTAGGGGCCTCTACAAGCCTACAGTTACGATGACGGTGAAAATCCCACGGAAGGTGAAGGTTGGCTGCCCATGCTTACAAGGACAAAGTCTAAATTCCAATTTGTTAGTGTTTACAGTCCGACCTTCTCTCCCCAAACATCCCCAACCTAATTTGGCGACGCTACTTGACGATTCTCAACCTGCCTTAAGTCCCAAGGACGACAAAACAACTCCTTTGAATGTTAGCTAAATGAGTAGAGGTATTTCTCATCGAGGGCAGGGGATTGGGGTCCTAGTTGAATGCGTTCGTTGAATGACGCGTATGGGGTCTGTAGCACGAATACTACATGATGCCAAAGTCCGATTGTAGAGAAAGTATGGCATACTGGCCAAGACGTCATCTCATGAAGTTCGCTGAATACGTATTTCCTTGAATAGAGTTCGCTATCTGTCTAGGAGTGCCGGGCGACACACGCACACGAGCAAAAGCGAGTTGGATGGCCCTTAGTCTAAGAACTTGACGGGCTCGATCTAGCACCTGCCTTTTCTTTTTCCATTTCCATCAAAGCTTTGAATGAGGAAAGGCCAAGGTGACTCAAAAAGGCACTTAATTCTGTCCTTAAATAAAAGCGTCGGCTGCGGAAGAACCGTTAACCTCAACACATGTTCCTTCTTCGGCAGTGCTAGCAAAGGGCCAATAAGCCAGGAGTCTTGACGTTGCGTATTACCAGTTGGTACCACGGCAAGACGACCTGTTTATTCTTTTTTTCTCTTTTTTTTTAGGATGTTCATTGAAGCTTATGTTACAAGCCAGCCCACAAAAAAGGAGTCTATAGCTACAAAATGCATATATGGTAGCATCAATTTTAGGTCAGAGCGTTTGGTAAAGAATTCGATCTACAGCCAGAGAGTAGAAATCCCATTACGGTATTATTATTATTGACCAACCGAAGGCTAGGAATCCCCCTTTTGTGTGGTTCCCTAAGAAAAGGGTTCGATTCGTTTGTGTGCTCAGCTCAAGCCCTGCCATTTTTTAAAATCATTTGATTGATATACAACTCCAGTCTTTTCTCAAGATAAGCACCCTTTTGTCGTGAACTGGAAATTCCACTACCTTTACATAACCAATAAAAACGTAAATAAATGACGATTAGGGTAACACTCATTGAAATTCTTTTTATTGCTTCGTTTTTTATCTCAAGTTAAAAAACCGTTACAGTTGAGCACCACGGCTGACCCAGTTTCCGTTGTCTAAATAAGAACGTGCCAAAAGTCTTATAATTGCACGCTTTCATTCCAGGAGTTATTTGATACGCTTGAATGTTATATTGTGTGTTTAGAAAAAAGGCGTGGAATAAGACAGATGGAAGTTTAGTGGAATGTGACACCGTGTCTGTCATAACAGAGAGTATTAGAGTGGTACCAAACAGCCCAATAGAACAATTGCTGTTGTATGCCAACACAGGCTTGTATTTCACGTTTCAGATTCGAATCCTTCATGGATTACCGTAATAAAATTTTAAAAGGGCAAGTTTTTGCTTTTTGATAGCGTAGTCTGTCTTGCCGGCCAAAAACATGCTGGCGGTCTGGGTATACTCTTGGGGTATAAAAGTGTTATCATTTGGCACTAATGCGGGCAACGTTGCATGAAAGATACAATCTACAGTACAGGCATTGTACGGTTCCATTAGTTCGGAATTTTCTCGAAGGAGCAACAAATGGTGGGTAGCTTGCGTGACTTATGACACGAACGACTCCTGAGCGAAAACCTTATTTCATAAATATTTTTCGCTTGGCAGATTTGAGCATAATTTGCGGAAAGACGAGGGATCGTAGTGGAAAAGCGTTATTTACGAGGGCAACGCCGGGTATCGTGTTCTGCCAAATTAATTAAACTGGGTTAAACAATCCAGATACCGAAAGCTTGCAAGTTTTGGCGGCGCGACTCTGGTTCATGTCGTTCAACCGTTTCTGTTCTCGATGGCTGCGTAGTTTTTAAACTTTTTTGCTTCGGTGCGAAAACTTCGACCGTGTTTCTACGCTACACAAAACAAAAATGGATCACTAATTGTCGCCTTTCCTTTCTGTGTTGAATTCCAGAGCTTGGATGTGGACCGTGATGGATTGACCAAAATGAAAAAAGCAGTGAAAGCCGTCAACTCGAGCGGCACAAGTAATTTCAATTTCCTTCCTTGCTGGGCTTTTCCTCTTTTTCCTAATCTCTTTAGACTGGGTGAAACATGGCCGATTATTTTGTTAACCCTTAGCTCATTCTAACGTGCCTTTTGTGCTGTCTAAACTTTCTTTACTGGCTCATTTTAAAGTTATTCGGTAATTGTTTACATTTGTTTTTTGTTTCTTCTTTGCAGCGCATACGGAAAACGAGCTGTATTTATCCCGGGCGTTGGAAGGCTTGGGTAACATTTCCACTGGTACTGGTAAAGAATATGAGCCACACATTGTCGCAGCCTACATCAAATTTTCTGTGGTCACCAAAGAACTCTCTGCTTTGATGAAAACTTTGGTATGTCAACTTCCCAAATTATCGTCTCATTTCCGTCACCCGCAAACCGGTTGGGTTTTTTTTTCGCAAGATTTTTTACACTATAACCCACATCTGCCATGCCGATGCGATCCAGTCAAGAACTATTATTAGCCATGCAAATATGTAAACCAGACTGAACGATGGGATGTTGGGAATTTTCTGGTCAATCCAGCTTGCAAACCTAAAATGAGAACAAGTATCGTCTCCTAATTGGAGCGGACGTCGTTAAATCGTTGTGACGCTTCTACCACATCGAAAAACGGGTTTATCACCCTTATTTTCGAGTTAGAGCCAGGCGATCGGTCTTGGCCAAGACGCGTTTTGCTTCTTTGAAGTTTGAAGAAGTGGATGTCAAGCGAATAGAATATCCTGATATCTTGTAGGCATAAAAACCGAGAAAGGGGGAGTTTGGTGTGGGACATGAGCCAGCGGAGGCGTACTCACGCAGGACACGTAACATGGAGAGTCCTCCCGGCTCACGCTTGTGGATCAATAGCTAGGCAACGATCGGGACTTTCTGCTGAGCTGGTTTCTTCGATCGATTCCTCTTAGATGAGCACGTGATCTTTCTTTATTCTCTTTTTCATTTTTTTAGTCTAAGATAGATTATAGTAGGCAGGTGTCGTAAGTAGAGATGTTGATGCCATTATCTCGTTACATTAAACGCGCTTGCAACTCCCTTGCGTGCGTCAGGGGACAGGAAACCTTTCACGAGTTGATATGGGATTTGGATGTGTACAGGCTCCTTCCAAAAGTGGAGTGAAAGGCTGAGGTTTGTGGCCGGTAGTTGCGGTTATCCTCTGAAAGTTCCGAACCTAGATTTGGTTGAGAAATAAAAAAGCCTTGACTTCACGCTTGCAACAGCAATGCAATTGCAGCCACGGAAGAAAAGAAAAAAAAAACCGGCCAACCTCATAAGAGTTTTTTCTTCTTTTTTTTTTGCATGGCCGCGAACGTATATGAGATTCACGGTGTCCTTAATTGTTTCATTAGTCGCGGGAGCACAGGGATTATGTCGCGCTGAAATTGGTGCCATGCTCATTAATTTGTAGGTAGCCTATTGTCATTGTGTTTTTCTTTCTTCTGGTGCTCTAGATGCAAAATTTGAGCAATATTGTGCTCTTCCCGGTGGATAGCTTGCTGAAAGGTGACCTTCGAGGAGTTCGAGGAGACCTCAAACGACCTTTTGATAAAACCTGGAAGGACTATGAAGCCAAATACAGCAAACTTGAAAAGGAGAAGAAAGCTCAAGCCAAAGAAGCAGGGTTTCTCCGGTCAGAAGTTACGCCGGCAGAAGTGGCCGAGGAAATGGATAAAGAACGTAAAATGTTCCAGCTTCAAATGTGCGAGGTACGGATAAAGCCGAGTCGGCAGTTTGTTTATGATTATAGGGCACCATTTTTTCACCTTTTTAATCAACGTGTCTTTCTGCAGTACCTGATTAGAGTAAACGAGATTAAAACGAAAAAAGGCGTCGAGCTTCTCCAACATTTAGTCGAGTACTACCACGCCCAGCAAAAGTAAATGTTTCTCAGATCGAGTTCTGTGTGTGCCATTTATACTGAACATGCTCCCGTCTAGTTATTTCCAAGATGGGTTGAAAACCATCGAGCATTTCGGGTCCTACGTCTCAGATTTGGCTGTACATTTGCAAAGCATTCGCCAGAAGCAAGACGAAGAGCGTAAGCAGTTGCTAGAGATCCGGAACGTGCTCAAGAACTCGCCTGGTTTGGAGAAAGAGGTAATTCAATTGGGATCTCTTGTGCAAGTCCTGCAATGTTTGTGTCTGGCTACACAGCTGAACGTGTTTTCTTGTTTTTGTTTTCTACGAATTGGCAATAGTGGAATGCAAATCTGAGTAACGCGGCGCAAAGCGTTCCGGCCACAGGCTATTCCCTTCACCAACTGCAAGGCAACAAACAACACGGACTAGTCAAAACTGGGTTTTTACTGAAGAAATCTGAGGGGAAAATGCGAAAAGTCTGGCAGAAACGACGCTGCGAAGTGCGGGATGGTTTTCTGTCCATTTACCACGGTGATGAAAGCAAAGCACCTAATCGCGTCAACCTTCTCACGTGTCAAATTAAGCCTGTGCAAGAAGACAAAAAGTGTTTTGATGTCGTCTCTTGTAAGTTTACTTTATTATTGCCTCTAAGCCTCCGTGCTTTTCTCGTGGTACGCTTTTCAATTTCATTTCACGGATACTTTTATTTCGGTTTCCATCTTGGTTTATTGCGCTAACTCCTTTTGCGACTCTTTCGTGCAGATAATCGGACTTATCATTTCCAAGTGGAAGAGGAATCAGATCTGCCATCCTGGATTTCAGTATTAAGCAACTCAAAGGAAGGTGCTTTGCAAAAAGCGTTCAATGACAATGGAAAATTGGGACCGAAAGTTGATCAGGCATTAATGGAATTACAAAACGCCATCGTCAAGTACATCAGGAGGTTACCTAGCAATGACCGCTGTGCTGATTGTTACTCTCAAAATGGTAAAAAAGAATCTCTCTCTTCACCTTAGTCACTTTAGCAATAAAGGCTTAAAAGAAATAAAAAACTTGATAACTTTTTTATTTATTTTTTCATTAGATCCGACGTGGCTTTCTACCAATTTTGGAATCATTGTATGCATCGAGTGCTCAGGTGTTCACCGTGACATGGGCGTGCATATTTCTCGGATTCAGTCTTTAGAACTGGATCACGTGCCTACTTCCCAGTTACTAATTGCCAGGCATATGTCTAATCATAGTTTCAATGAAGTTATGGAAGAAACTTTGCACGAGCAAAAGCCCAATGCACACAGTTCCATGTAAGCTTGTTTGGCTAAAGCTTTGCTGCAGGATTTGGTTTTTGTTAACCTATTTTTTGCTTGGTGATCCTACAGGGAGAAAAGAATCGAGTTCATTCGTGCCAAATATATCGAAAAGAAATTTGCCGTTAAGCGTAGTTCAGATGCCAGGTATTTGCAAGGCGAAATGGAAGATGCCATCGAAAGTGGGGATTTGCTCCAGCTTTTGCATGCTTTTGTGGACGGAGCGGATTTCAGTGCACCTTTTGTTGACAACGTAGGTGGTCTTTTGCTGTTATTGTAAAGTTAGACAGAGCGAACATTTTTTATTCAGTTTTTACGTCTTGTTTATAAAGAAGTTTCTCCGGGTAGAGATTGAACTATCTGATTTGTAGGATGTGAATGAAACCGCATTGCATCTAGCGATCCGGCGGGAACAAGGTCAGACGTTGCACTTGATCGACTTTATGGTTGAAAATACTTCGAGTTTGGATACAACCAACAGAGAAGGAGATACGCCCCTCCACTATTGTGTTCGCTTCAACCAGCCGGAAGCTATGAAATTACTTTTGAGATCCGGTGCCAATATTTATATCGAGAACAAAGCTCATAGAAACCCCGTGGAGTGGGCCAAGGAACTCGGAGCTCTAGAATGTGAAAAATTGGTAATATATTCTCAAGATTCCCTTTTTGAAATTTCGATCGCCGACATGCTTGAACCTTGTGTGTTTTTACAGCTCAGCCAAGCAGCGCAGAATAAGAAGAACCTCTTTGATAATGTCAATGTGGAATGGAATTTATTGCAAGACGATGCTGGCTCATCTGATGAAGACTATACAGTGACAGAAGGGCCTCATGTAAGATCTTTAGACGTGTTCAAGTGGTTAGTGTGTTCACATTCTTTTCATCTTTCAATGGCTTAGATCGAAGCGACGCCAGATAGAAAAGGCCGATCCCGACCTCCCAGTTTGGTAATGGGGCTTGGTATTGGCACTGGAGGTCGCGACTCGCCCCCTTTACATTCGAATTCTCGATCGAGATCTTCGACGTCTGAAAGCTTATCCGTGACGGGCTCAAGTCCCAACAGTGTGACTGGCCGGTCCAACTTGCCGCCGCCGTTGGCGAAAAAACCACCCAGTACAAACATGTCTACTTCCGCCATTATAACTACAAGTGTAACTAGTCAGCTAGCTTCCAAAAAGCGAGCGCCGTTACCTCCCATGACCAGCACCAAATTCAGACCAGGTAGAGGCTCTTGAGCAAATCTAGCAAAAAGGCATCGCAACGTAATCATCGTATATGTTTCGTGCTATAGGACACAGTCGACATGCTTCTGACGTAAGCGTTGGGAGCAGTACGCGGGGTTTACCTATTACGATACCTTCGGTAAGGACTTCTCTGCATTCCCCTGCGTCGCTGCGTAAGTGAATTCTCGTTATCGTAAAAGAGTCGAAAAAGTAAGGGGTGTTTTTCTTCCTGTCTATTAGCCGGCGCCAAGCTAGTCATTCCCAGAGGAGAACCTCCAACTTTAAAGAGTGTCTGTACTAGCAATGGAGGTGGGTCAAGACCACGAGGGCCGCCTCCACCAGCGCCTCATGCCTCGCAAACGTCGCTGAACCACGCGAGCTCTGGACTCGCCCATTTGTCTAATGGAAGATCGACCGAAAGCCTGGCGTCAGCTGTATCTGATGTGGATTCGGTGGGACATGGATCGCATCATTATAAAGTAAGCCGCTTTAGAACTTCCTTAGGAATCTGGGAGCCGGAAATAGTGAATCCGCTTCCGCAAATAAAATGTTGAATCACGAATTGGGTTTCATGACGTTTTTTGTATTTAGAGCGACCTCAGACCTCGTCGATGTCGAGCATTGTACGATTGTGTGGCTGATAATGAGGATGAGTTACCATTTAACGAAGGGGACATCCTCATAGTGACAGTAGAGCAAACAGAAGACGACAATTGGATGGAAGGCTATCTAGAACATGATCCTCGCATCAAAGGCGTTTTCCCAGCTTCGTTTGTGTATATGCTAAACGATTAGCCCGTTCGAGATTAATTTTGCGAGTATTATTACGGCAACGTAGAGGGCTTCACTTTAGAAACATTCTCGACTGTGATAGGAGCTTGACAGCGTTCAACGTCTTGGAAATTGTTGGAGATCGAACTTGAGTTTCTTGTTAAGTGTTTTCTTTCCATTTCTTGATTCCAGCCGCCAAAGGCATATGCATGATAGCTTACTTCCTATCACGTTGGTCAGCACAAACAAAAAATAAAACAAGAGGTGTGGCTTGCCCTTCTACCCTTTGCTCTTCCCAGGCACCCACCAATATTTTCTGCGCTACATCCTTTTTATTTTTTGTTGAACGAGTTGGAGTTGGAGCATGTAAACTAGCATTGACGATGCTTCCCATCCGGCAGCATCCTGTTTTGTAAATATACCTCACACTCGTTAAATCCGTAATAGGGATTTAGTTATTTTCATTGAGACTTTATTGCAGGTCTGTAAGAAGCTGAAATCATCGCAAAACATTCACTGGAATGAAAACGGACTAGAAGTTGACCCGGAATTTAATAAATTAAAGCTCCGTTTTCGTGTAAGCTGTCTTCGGCAAGATATTTCGTTGCTTAGCTATCAAGAGAGCCACATTTTTTGCGCCTATCAGACTCATCTCCATAGCGGAAGCTGCCCATTCAATGGCATTGACATAAAATAAATTATCGTGCAATACAAACGAACCTAGGGCTTGTGGAGTGTCGTAGGCAGGATAAGCCGGCCAGTCGGTAACCTGATACTCAAACAATGAACTGAAAAGTAACTGCAGGACCGTATGAGAGAGAGGCTCTTTCGAGAATATTTTGTAAACAGGAGGATAACTTTTGGATCCGTCAGAAATATCTACTGGGTAATTCCAGTTAATCGAAGTAAAGGGTTGGTTATCATTTATCGTAAAGATTTCTTTAGGCAGCTCTTCTGCGCTATCCAAACCAAAGTAAGAATGGTTGAGCAAGCCATGCACCATGGTACAGACAGTGCGATGCATCTTTTCAGATGTAGTGATTTCGTCGGGGAAATTGGTGAACGAAATCCCCGAGTCAGACAACAAAGGATGAGCGATGATGACTTGTTCGTACTCTTCTTCTTGCCCCTCGCAGCTGACACGGTAATTGTGCTCCAACGCAGTGATATTGGATACACTACAACGAACCAGCGTAGCTTGCGAGTTATTCAATAACCTCTCAGGTACTAGCTTATTCCCACCCTGGACTGCCCACAAATCTGCTCCGGCTCCAGCTAAGGAAACGCTTCCTATATTGTATAACACGATCAAAAGAATGCTCAAGGTATGTCGCGTCAATATTTCAAAAATTACCGACAAAGGCGTGAACGTCGGCTGACTGACCGTAGTTGACACGTGTAATCGCCGTGACTAATTCCGATATAAAAGTTTCTTTCACGCCCATGTTTTTTAACGCATCCCCAAGCGATATTTGTGTCAGTTCGGGGAACAAAGGATCCATGGCACCCAACAAATCAGAGACGTTTACAAAGCTTTCCCCGTTTTCTTGCAACTCGTAAACGCTAAAATCCACCAAATGATTAAACCTCAGTAAATAAAAAGAAAAAAAAAAGTGGAACTGTTTACTTGTCAAAACCTGAAAGCAGCGTTTCTATGAACGAAGCCGTTTTAAACGGACTTAGGCCGTATCTCCACAAGAGTTTACCAACGCTGACTAGCCACCATTTGCTAGAATCGTGATACAATATATCTTTGCCGTTGTAGATCGCGAAATCCGACTCGAAAGACTTCTTTTTACCCATGCCTTTGAAACATATTCCATTAATTCAACTTTCAATGTAGATTAACTGACAATTTACCAAACCGTGTGGCAAAGTCGGACATGTATTTGTTCCTTGGGTGTAAAATGGATCCTCCAATCTCGTACTCATTGCCAGCTATCAGCGTCGTAGCTAACCTCCCACCTACTTCCCCGTGCTCGTATACGTCGATCACAGCATTTGCACCTAGTAACTGTCGAAGAAAGTAAGCTGACGAGCATCCACCGATACCGGCTCCTACAATGGCTGCGGAATCAATATAACAGTTACTATAGTATTACAAATAGGAATGAATAGTTTAAAATTTTACCAATTTTGGGAGGCGCGTTTTGAGCAGACGTTTGGATCGATGAAATAAAGGCCAGCAAAAACAAAACGATAGGCAATAGTTTAAAACGTTCAATGGCAATATACATCGTTAACTGTATACTTCTAAGCTGAAAAGAAAACGTCAATAATTTTGAAGTTGTTGCAATAGGGAACTGTTTGCCGATTGTCGTAGGCCTACTTCGCTTTCGCTTGTCATGCAATGTTATGTTGTCGTTATATAGGGACTGCTAAAACGGGTCCCCTTTTCCGTCTACAGTCATGCGCGAATTGGCTAAAGCAGCTATATAGGACCGTAGGACTGAAATTGTCAAGTTGCGAAGTTTGTTTGAAAACAAGCTTCCTTAGGTGAACGGCGAGTCGGAAAAATCGCATACTATTTTTTTTTTTTTTTTTTTTTTACCAGATAGCCCAATTAGAGACAGCTTCAATTGTGCTTTTGGCTGATGATGGTATTCCAATCCAAGTTCATATTTTTACTGACACGGTGTAAGGAAAATCTAGGGCGCGAAGTATATAGTTCCATATGGAACTAAAATGCGAAACGGTAAAGGTCGAAACGAAGAAATAAAATGGGAAAAGGGCTTAGAAAACAGTAGAATGCGCCGTGACATATTCGATATGCATTCAAATATTCCAAATCGGGCCCGATTTGGAATATTGGGCAAATCGGGCAATTGGAATATTGGGCAATTTATTACAAACTGGGCAAACCGGTTCAAACCGGATCTAACTGGTTCAAAACCGGATCAAACTGGTTCAAACTAGTTCGAACCGGTTTGAACTAGTACAAACCGGTTCAATCTGGTTCAAACTAGTTTAAAGCGGTTCAGACCAGTTCGAACAGGTTCAGACTGGTTCAATCTGGTTCACACTAGTTCAAACTAGTTCAAACCGGTTTGAAACTCGTTTCGTACAAACACCAAAAACGTGTCTGGACAAGTTCAAGTGGATTCATAAGTTTTTTTGCCCGCTGAACGGAAGTGCAACCTGAAGCACCC
>JAGJRP010001235.1:0-18585 GCA_022832235.1 Lepidurus couesii
AATGCTCTGGTTTTCTCAAAAAAGTGGTCCGAAATTCCCCATGCTAAGCGCCTATACCGAGCTAAGGTATACGGGAGCCTTAAGAGCTATTGTGTTTAGAAGTACTTACTGGAAGGTAGCGTGGCTTGTTTGATATCGTCTTGGGGATTACTGTGCGCACAAGGACCGTTAGGATCGACCTCATCTTCACGAATCAGGGAAACTGTAGCATCTTCCCAGCGTCCAGGCAACTGAGGCTCGTAGCGAACCACGATATCGTAGTCGGTACTGGTAACAATCCCGCCGACATCAAACTCCACATAGGAATCCTCTATCACCTTCAAAAAGCCTGGTCCCGTCCATGTTAAATCGCGTCCATCATGGAAAGGTTCGCGAATAACCACTTGATTTTTCTGCCCAAACAAAAAAAAAAAAAAAAAAAAAAAAAAGATTAAACGAAAGATTCTCTTAAAAGCAAGTCTCTTACATCAGAAGATCTGGCGTTTTCAGCTTCAAAGACACGGTAGTCCAAAAGCCCTGCGAAATAGCCTTGTTCGGGTTGGTTGCAGGCTCGGCCAGTGACGTACGGACGGCACTTGCATTGCCCAGTACTCAAGTCACACTGGTTATCGTATGCACCGCCAGGATCGCACTCGCAAGGTTTGCAACCATCTTTAGACTCGGACAAACCATAATGTTCAGCCATACACTGGTCGCAATCGCGGCCAATAACGTAGCGTTTGCAGGTACATTCGCCACTGTACACGTGGCAGCCTTGGTTGTCCACAGTTCCCAACGTATTACAAGTGCAAGCTTAAAAAAAAAAAAAAAAAAAAAAATGAAAATGAAAATAAGAATTTTTGCACATTTTGAGGTAATAAACTCACATTGGCAGCCTTCGGGGTTGTTTTCATCGAAGCTCCAGAAACCATGTTTGCAAGAATCGCAACGACGACCTTCCACATTGCGTTTACAGTGACACTGGCCGGCTTGTAAGCCGTTAATTACATCGGTACGCGAATCGCAGATGCCTTCGTCCAAAGATCCACGTGGGTCGCAATCACAAGCTGGAAAACAAATAAATAAACAAATATTATATTTTTTTGTATGAAAAAAAAAAGTTTATTGATTAATTTGTTACGTTGGCAAATTGCAGGATCTTGGATGTCCCGGCCAGGTTCTTCATAGAAGAATTGTTTGCACATTTCGCAATTTTTGCCCATGGTATTATGCTGGCATTCATCGCAAACGCCTCCGCTGACTTTCCCGGAAGCTTCATAGACTGCAGCGTCGAAATGACACGAGCTTGAATGTCCGTTACAATTACAACGCTTGCAGGCGTTGGTCAACCGTCCAATTGCTGGCCGCCAGGGTAAATCGTTGTAGAAATCCTCGCATTGCTCGCAATTAAGGCCTTTGGTGTTGTGCGTACACTCGCAGCGTCCGTGGACCATATCTTCGCGAGATTCCACGCCAGGTAAGGGCAAGCAGCGAGAGGCGTGGCCATAACACGAGCAGGAACCCCGTACCACCATATCATAAATGGCGTAATAGTACTTTTCCTGTAAATAAAAGTAAACTATTAGCCTAATGTTGAGTTTATGCTGAAATATAAGAGGAAATTTACTCTAATTTCTTCGCGGTTATCCAACCAATCGTCACCCAAAGTATGCAACTTGGTAAAGTTGATCCTCAAGTTGGTCATTTTCAAGAGATTCTGTACTTCTTGCGAGTAAGGATCGTCGATTGGCAAATTGGGCTGCAAGACCCGGAAGATAACTTCACCCTCCGTAGAAGGAGCTACGTTGGAGTACCGGGATTCGCATACTACGTCTGTGAGATTCCTTGAAGGACCTTTGGGTACCCCTGGGAAAGCTTCGTCGCAGTCATAAGCGAAATACCGATAAACCTAGCAACACACGGAAGTTAATAAATAAAGATAGACACCGAAGACATGACTAGAACTGTCCATTTCCTAATTTGGGTATAAAAAGGTGTGTGGCTAATAAGTTTCTTGACAACAAACTTTAAAAAGAACCTTAGAATGACTAGGTTCAATTATGTTAAGCACGTTTATGGTAATTATAGAATGTAAATAGGAAAACTTTGCATTTTCGAGCGTTTGTTTTCGTTTTGGGAAAAAGGGGTGGGGCTTAATATCTTCACGTTCTCCTTCGCAGTACCTTCCACGTGCGTCCAAAGTCGTAGGATCTTTCAATTAGCAGCGCTGAGGGCCGGAAAGTCTTAAATGTCGCAATAAGATGGGTAAAATGGAACTCTGCTTCCAAGTCCAATTGGATCGTGACGTTTTCCACTCCATTTTGTGACTGCCACCACGTACGCCTTCTGCCCTTGGAACTAAAACGCAGAGAAAAATCGTTAATTTCGCTAATCTTAGGGCCTATACAACTTCCGTTGGACGCTTACTCTGGTGCATAGCGATAAACCACGTTTTCGATGCGATGACTTAACAGGGGATTAGTCCTGAATTCCGGTCTGGAGTCGCAAGGAAAGCATTTCTTCTTATCTTCCAAATGTGACACGATGCAATATTTCTCCTGTCAAAGCACCCCAAAACCGCTTTTTCAGTCACAACCATTAATTATATTTTTGTGTGAGACTTTCATACTCGTTTGGTAAGTCCGCACGTGGACGATGCCGATAACCGCTCTTCTCGCCCGATTAATAAATTTCCCGTGGCAGGATAACACGAACTTTGTTCACAAGGGTGTGGTCGTTGAGAAACTAAGCCTGTAAGCGCGTTGCATACGAAAATAGAACCAAAAATAATATTAATGCATGTCTTTCCCCCAAATACTGTGTCACCCAAAACAAACTCAACCACATAAATCCTTCCATTCGTGTCACAAGGTATTATAGCTGCTAATTTGCAGTGTGTAGCAGTCCCGACACCCTTAATGGCATTTATCCAACAGAGAAAACAAACAAAACTCCTTTAGAAGAGGATACTTCGTTTCTTTTTTAGTCCAGCGACGAGCTAATATTAATTTTTCCTTCTTCGCCGCCAAGTTAGCATAGCAAAAACCTCCACCATTGCCCTTTTCCGTTGTCCAAACGGTTTTCATTGTTGCTTGGAGACAAGACCGTTGACATAAACAAATAAACAAAGAGGGAGCACCAATCATTTTCGTTATGTTTTGGAGTTTAGAAGTTTAGCATCAATATTATTCAGTTATTCTGTTAAAACCTCGTTGTTCTCGCGTCAGGAGCAAGTGTAAGAGGTTTGGGGATCTTTAGTTTACCAGCTTGTACGTTTCTAGTACTATTACGTATTAGCACGCTTTTAGTTGGGTGATACTGAAATGGGAGGAGCCAGATGTGCATACTACCTCTATTAGAAGCATTTTCTCCATAACCAACGTTGTTTTTAAGGGTTTTTTTTATTATTTAGGCCGAAAGTGTGGCGAGTTCTTCTAGCGATGACCGATGGGCAATTCCCCGACTAACCTGGTTCGTGTAAAGCTAAATCAGACAAGGGATGAACCCGATCTCCGCGATTCGTGGCCCAGGTTCCATTCGAAGACGACACTCGCGAAGTGCCGTACACGACGTTGCTCGACGACGTAACATTGCTGCGTTCAACGTGAGTACTTCCCGCGGAAGTACTAGTGACTCGAGTAACTTTGCTCTGACTCTTTCGCACATGCACGTTCTGCCGACCCGCAGTGGAACGGATCGAGTCGCTGGTGCGAGTCCACTGAAAGGGGCGTGTATTCGCATTCGCGCTGCGCTCTTGGCTTCTGCTCTCAACTTCTGCAAAATAAGAGTTTAGGACGCTGGAGTCTTCCTGCCTTGTTGGCGAAGATGTTGACGTTAGCCCTCCACCTTCTTTAGTATTCCCATCCGAACTCTCCCATTTCGACCTTTCGTTGGGTGCTTGGCGTTCAACTAGTGGGCGTGGCGTGACAGTAAGAGGCGGTTGGGTCTCAAGAGCAGCAGGAAAGAAGGGAGTAGGCGTGGCGAGTGCCATAAGCGTAGGAGCAGAAGTAATCCGGGCTAGTTTGGCTCGGTTGCGTTGATAATACAGTAAAGTGCCTCCATTTTGTCCCGCGAAAAGAAGAGAAGAAATAACAGAAATGTATAACTTGCAAATAGAAATAAGCATGCAAATTGACTTTTATTGAAAATATTAGTTTACAGCAAAGGGAATGTAACCTTCTAGGGAGGGAAATAGTACGTGCACACGTGCTCATGCAAGAAGCGAAGGAAAAGAACGTTGGAAATTCGAACATTTCCCATTCACCCTCCACCCTCTCCGCATTCCATAGCCTCAAGGGATTTCTCGCTTCTTAGGGAGATTCAGCGGTTCACTGTTTACGTTAGACACGTTACTATGGCGCCAAAAACTAGGGTCTAGATTACATTTGGCGTTTCCCATTACCGATCGGGGTTTGTCAGTGAGTTTGTTGCACCCTAGCACCCACACAGAAAGCTAACGCATATTTTTCTTCCAATTCGCTTATTCCATATCAATTTTTCTCTTATTTCGTTGTTGTCAATCGATTTACAGCGCGTTCCACTGGTTGCACTGGTGCAATATTTTCGGCACTCAGTGTCAAACACGTATACCTTATGTTTACACACTTTGTCCACGAACTGAGTGCCAAAAATATTGCACCAGTGCAGCCAGTGGAACGCGCTATAGAGCTTTTGCCAAATTACGCCTCTCGCGGCAAGAGTGGGCGAAATCCGCCATTTTGAGTACATTTAAGTTAAGGTAAATAAACAACAACACAGTTTTCCGTGAAGGTTTGTGTCTTTTTGTTTGTTTACCTGAGCTACTTGTAAAAGCTGTAAGCAAAACCAAACTATTCACGGAAAACAGTTTGTTGTTTGTTTACCTTAACTTAAACGTACTCAAAATGGCGGATTTTGCCAACTCTTGCCATAAGAGGCGTAATTTGGCAAAAGCTCTACTAAATTGTCTCTATTCCATTGAATGTATCGCTTATTTCATTGTTCAGTGACTCGATTCACTGGAGTTTATTTTCACTGTTGAGTCGTCTGACATTTTACGTTTCGTTTATTTCACTGTTGAGCGATGGCTTTCTTTTTGGGTGCTACAGTGCAAACTGAAGGGTAGTTTCTATGCCTAAAGGGGCTAATTGGCTACGGTACGCTCTTTTTTCCGTTCATTCTTTAGCTTACCACCAGTACTTGGACTATAGGGTCGCACTGTGGTGGGTCTTCTTGAACGGAAACGCATTCTGCCTTCGCTAGGCGGGGGTTGGCCCAGCAGGCCTACAATTACAGCAGCATTAACGAATGTCTCTATTGTGTCGGCAACCTTTTCTGCTCTTCTTTTGAAAGTCAATACTTGTTACTTTTATATATTTGTTACTTGGTAACTACCAAAGAGTTAAAATAAAAACCGATAATTTAGAACTAGGTCGAACATCCGTCTACGATTCCTATGTAAAGGCCCAGGGCTCACTTTTTTACAGATACATTCTTAAGATAAGTGTAAGCAAAAACGTGCTTCACATTCTGGACTGGACTGGACTTATCAGTTGAAATCATCAGTAAACGGGATGGCAGAGGACCCGTAACAGGGTTTGCAGCGTTAAGGATGCTTTTAAACTCTATTTATTAGATAAACGTTGGATTGGGTAAGGTTTCTATCTGTGAATGCTGAAGAATGAAGGAAGGTCGTCGAACGCTGGGGCGAAAACCCGGCAAACATATACAAAAAGCTAAAGGAAATAGGTCCAGAAGGCTGCGAGCAGAGAGTTTAAAGGCCATCTGGTTCTAATAAGATTGTGTAAAAGGAGGAGACCCAGCTAACGGAGGAACTGAGGAAGTGGAGTTAACGCCAATGAAGGAATATGTAAAAATGGACACAAATGGAAAAGTAGAGGAAACCTAGAAAAAGGGCACGAAGAGGAACATCTGGGAATCCCAATCTCAATCTCCGAAAAACTACAAACGGAATGACGGCCCAACTAACTCATTCCTCGGCTACTTCGCTTACTCCTTAATGACTCTAGACGTGCAGTACAAGCAAGTGATATACGATACGTCAACACACAAGTCTGGGTAACTGCAATGGAAGAACCTTTATCGAAAAAGGGGCGGTGAGATAAAACTTAAAACCTCCGGAAACCATGTCCTCTTTTTTTTAATTTCTTACTTATTTCGCCGTTCTTTTTTATAATTAGAAACTCCTCTATTTCAAGCGTTGGGCTCCCATACTCGAATATCTACAACGATTAATGAAACGTCCGGGGCTTGTATGGTGTATGAGAAGCGTTGAAGAGCGTTCTCACGCGTCTGAATAACCTGAATTAAAGCTTTAAAACAAAAGGGAATTTACCGCCGAAGACTTTTAACCTTTGATCCAGAGACCGCACTAACCTGGCAACGTTATAGCGAGCAGAAACGAGAATAACAGCAGGCTTTTAATCCTTGGTTTAGCCATTTTGGCTCAAGTGCGTGGGAAAAACTTGACTTGGCGCCAATCAAGAGTTCAATTCTTCACACTTTTTCCGGAGGAACTTCAGGTTTCTTTTTCGTGGAGCACCTAATGCCGGTTGTGTCAATCTTAGTTGCGGGAGGCACAAGCACGTATGACGGACATGACGGCAGTTGTACTATGTCACAGGTCTTAAACAGGAAGACCACCACGCTCGCGAGCGAGTGAGTCGAAGAACAGCCAAGAACTCGCGGGCGACAAAAGAAAAAGTTTCGGGATGTAGGATGTCTGTTCAGAGTGGGACTCGACCAATCGCTAAGTTCTTGCTCATCCTACAGACGCCGACGTCTCTGGAACTGCTGGTGCATCCCTTTTCCAATTCCCAAACCCCGTGGATGACGACAGGCTGAAACAAACAAGAACACTACAGATATACATGTATACACCATATACACATATCCTCTGGAATGAGGCAAATGACGAAGCAAGAAGCAACGGGGCCAAAGGTCGGCTCAAAACTGGTAGAGGTTTCGAATGACATGAGAAAATAGCTGGAAGGGAAGATTTAAAGACAGGACCAAGACCCTTCTACCCTTCTTTTAACTAATTTGCGTGGATATGCAACACTGAAGCTCATACAAACAACCGCTTTGGTACAAAAAAAGCTTTGAAAAGATTATACATATCTTTTTTCACCTTTCTTTTTTTTAGTTGGTGTTGGTGAGTGTTTCGGCACCTCAGCTTTAGCACTTTACGGTATTTGTCATGCATAATGAGCTCATAGGCTATATATGGGGTTGAACCAATGGGACCCAACCCTCGACATAGTGTGAAACTGAGAATCTCCACGTGAGGATTTCGAGAAGAATGATGCCCCAGGCTTGGGAGGCTCGGGCCTAACTCAAAGCCCAGTCACGTTTGATTTGCATACTCAAGCTTTATAAGGGAAAAAGTGATCTAACCAGTATACTGTATTTTGTATGTTTTTTGCCAAGAAAAGGTTAGGCATACTCCCTAAGCTTTCAATAAAAGCGTTAAAAAACTGGTCCTGTCGCCTTATTTGCATTTTCTATCATTAGGGATTACTATAATTAGGAACTCGGATATTGGGTCTTCTTTATGAACTTAAGCCGAGTAAAAGATTAGCTGCGGGGAATGATAAGAAAGTATGGTCATTTGAGCTGATTAGTGTCCAGAAAAAGGCTTGTTTATGTTGGTATTCGGGGTCTGATTCAAACCTTGAAAAACGCATGCTTTAATTCAATAATAAAAACGCACATAAAAGGGTTTCATTGTTGTATAGCACTTGATTGCGTGCAAAGGTTTTTACTAAATTTATAGCGTAATTAGGACTTACTTGGCTAAACTTTGGGCTTGAATTTCGATGTTATTTTCACTCGCCCACAATCACACCAGACACTGAACAAGTTATAGCAACACGATCATAGAGGCAGCACCTTGCAGAGACACGATTTATAGGCGGGTGTTTAATTTATTTGTATTTTTTTAAGAAGGTATTTCTGGCCAACAGGTTGAAAGAATGCATTTTTTTCTCGTAGACAGTTAAGAAACTACAAATAGAACTGAAGCTTGTATTTGGGTTCATTTAGCATACAACTTTGATGCCAAAATCTCGGCTCCTTTGTTTTTCTGCTGGGCAATAAAGGTGTCAAATGTCTTCAATCGTTTCTGCAAGGCTTGGACCACACTGGGAACTTCGGTTTCCAGCATGCTAAAGAAGACCATTAGTAAAGTTCCGTAAAGAAAAATACATGAAAAAAATGTGTTACCAGACGAATAGAAAAGCGCCACGGTTTTTGGTAAGCCATACGTTAATGACGTCAATATCGAGCACTTCCAGCAAGACATTACTGAACAGGACTAGCAAAGAAACAGAAAATTAACTGTCGATTTACATAAAAAAAAGCTGAAGTACCTTCACTGTTGTCTTCTGCCATTTTCTTGTCGTGTTGAATGATCTTCTTTAGCGCCATATGGACAGCTGCCTGTTCAACAATCAAATCTTCTTCGCCGACTTTCCCGACCGATACGAACTTCGCTACCGCTTTCATAGCGAGAATTAACTCTTTTCCTACAGAATTATCAAGATTAAATAATTAGGAATAATAATGAATCAATCGCACTAAGAAATGAATTGAAATAAACTGAAAAAAATGCTTACCATGACAGTTTTTGATAGCAGCAGTTAGCAAAACTGACGCTTTGGCATCAGTTAACCAAGTCTGGGCATCATCCGCAATATTAGATAATAAAAACGGCGACACACACTCCAACAGTTCTTTCTGTCTCACTTCGCTTTCCTTTTTGCTACGAAAAAAGTCCTTTTATTTCTTTTTATATCCTTTTAAATCCTTTCATACGCTAGAATTATAAGACAAATTTTACCTGTGAGCATTTCCGTCTCCTTGCTTGAGGATGTTGTTAATGCTAGGATGCGTGTAGGTCGTATTTCTGCCTGCCACCAAGTAAAACAGCACCTTGCGGCCATGTTCGTGCAGCAAGACAGTCTTCAAATCCATTGCCAATTCCGTAATGATAGTCTTTAAGAAGAAATTATGATTATTCTCAAAACCGGCTCAAACTTTGTCAAGGAAATTAGGAATTACTTTCTCAATGAGCTTCGTGTCGTCTATAACATCAAAAAGCGCCAAAAGCACCATGTGTCCGTGCTCTTCTTGGCAGATTTTAGCCACATGGGTCTTGAAGCTCTTCACGATGGCTTTCCTGTCCTGGTAATACATTCTAATTACTTTTCTACGAAGGTTAGAAGGTTAAATTCTCTATACTTTGGGGGTTCCGTGCCATAAGCAAATCATCGCTACTTTCGCACCGTCTTTCGTGTGCAGCATGTGTACGATTGCTTCTCTTAACGCTTGGATCAAATCCGCACGATCCGCTTCGGAGCAATGAGTCAAGTACTCGAGCAGTAAACGATGTAAAAGGCTGTGGTTATAAACGCCTCTGTGAAAATAAAAACAATTAAAATCTGTTAAGCCAATCGATAAAGTCAAGTATTACTTATCAATGACGGGTTGCACTGCTGCTGACATGTTCTTCAAGAAAGTTTCCTTCTTGTAGGGATACTTGGCAATGGCATCATCAAGAGTAGTGATGCCTTCGTCTTTAAAATGCCGGAATTCGGGGCCGTAGAACTCCTGGCACAGCAGCGCTCGTTGTGACGCATTCGCCCAATCGTTATATGCTGTCTCCAACACTGTCGATGCGATCTAGTAGAACAGCAAACGATTAGTAACCGATAAAGACGCTAGAATTAGTTTACTTTATGCTTCATAAGTTCTACAACTCGGCCACTGAAGGACTTCATAATCAAATTGCGTTGGTCTTTGTTACCGTAGCGCAAGAATTTGAGGACCAAGAAGTGGGAATACTTGGACTTGGCGATTGCCATCATGGAATCTTTCAGTTCTTCGAAAACTGCCTGGCGAATATCATTCGTTCCAGATGCGACCAAGCATTCGACCACGCGAACGGTATCGTGGGCAAAGCATAGGTCTTTGATGTGTCCTTTAATCAGGCCATAGAGCTTCATGCTGAGTTCACGCTGCTTTTCAAGGGGCGTGTCTTCGCGGCGCAAGAGTTCCCAGATCTTTTTGCCTTTGACAGAGAGTTCATAACGACCAGACTGATCTTTTTGCTTCCTTCTAATCTTTAGCTCTTGGTTTTGCTTCTTCATTTCTTTCCAGTTAGGTTTCTCGAGTCTTTGTACAGCTTCGGGTCTTTGGTCAAAGTTCTTGAACTTGCCCTTGCCTCCTTCTTTTGCATTCTCGCCGAATTTTGTCTTCTTCGAAGCTGGGGCGTCAAAACCCGGTAAATTGTCCTCTTCCAGAGCTTCCGCGTTGCGTTTAGGCTTCTTCTTTTTCAAAAAACCATCGTCTGGTTTCGATATTCTGGGCTTGCCATCCTTGGATTGTAGTTTCTTGTTGTCAAAATGTGTGAGAATGGTCTTTTCTGCTTTCGTAAACTGGCCATCGTCTTGCTCAACTTGTGGCTTCGCTTTAGGTTTCTTGTCTTTTTTAATCATTTTTATCTATATTCAAATGAGTTAGCATAGTACTGGAATATTCTAAACACTTACTTATGTTGTAGAACTGGCTATTTTCGTTCCAAAAGTTTTAACTTTGAGAATCCACGTGGTTTTTGTGTCGTAAGAAGCAAGTGAAATCTGACGGTTTGGTTGCGAACTAAAACGAATGTGGCGCCAAAAATTAAATAATTCGCTTCAGTTCCATTTGGAAGATTATATGAAAAACACTCTTTTTCAAGAGAATGCTAGGGTTAATTTGAAATATTTGAATTTTACGACGACTGAAATATGTCATAAGACATGCAAAATTAATGGATTATTATGAACGCGTTTATATAAATGCATTATTGTGAATTTAACTGTTTGCAAAAGAAGACCTGTCAGCTGTTAAGGATACAGTACTTTATTCGTTGCATTCACTTTATAGCAATCCAAATCAGGAATATCATATTAGTAGGCTCTTATTTTAAAGCCAAATGCCGACAAGAAGACAAGAAAATAACCTTTTAAGGTTTAATGTAAAAGAGTTTATCTCACGGGATGTGGTAGACATGGCTGCTGCGGAAGCAAGCCATAGATTACTCTTCTTCTTTCTTTTTTCCTTTGCCAGCTCTTTTCTCTTCCAGATCGGTCAGCTTCTTATCCAATTTCCGCTGCATATGGGCTCTTTTTACCGGATCTGGCTTTTTAGACGGCACTCCAGAGCCTCGATAGAGCACTCCGTCCTTTATTATAGTGAGCCGAGCTGCCTGCCTCGCTTTGGCGCCACAACCATGAATTTCCGGTATGTGGTGGGCCAGACAGTACCGCTTTCTACAACAACTGCACATTTGGCCCAACACTGAAAGTCTTTCTTTGCAAGGCGGGAAATTGCATATATTATCTTGCGTTTTAAACTCTCCTAACAATGCATCAAAATCCTCTTCCTCTTCTCCTAACTTCTTACTCGTCACCTTGGCCGATTTCTTTGACTTAGCTGCGGGTTTCTTAACTTCAGGCGGAACTATAGGTTTGCACCTTAAAACGTGCAAATCCAAGTTCTGCTCAGGGATCATTTTGGAGCAAACTGGGCAAGTTTTAGTAGGATAATCAGGAACGTAATTTTCCGCTGGATCCAACACATCCACTTTGCTGATTTGTTTCGTTACAGCAAGTAATTGCAGTTCATCGTCTTCTTCTTCTTCATTTCCCGAGTCAATTTCAAGTTGGCACAAGTCTGCCTCTCCGTTTTTCTTCGGAAATACATTCGGTTTGACTTTACTGTTCTTCGTTAGCTGGATAAACCTCTCGGGAGCTTCGCCAACGCTCTCATGCTGTAAATCGCAAGCTTCGGCCCACTCATGGACCAAATGCCTTTCGTACGACGTCAAAGTCGGAGGAAACACCAGTTTCTGGCTCGGGCTTTTAACGAAAGCTTGAAACTGTTTCCTGAGTTCCTCGTCTCTGGCTTGAAACTGATATCCAGCCTCTTTAACAGGGATTTTCAGGACATTATCGAAATTTTCTTCTTTTTTCTTGGAAAGTTTCGTCTTCTGCTTCTTAACGGCCTCTTTCGGGATCCGAAACTTCGGGCGCACCGAACAGGCTTTCATAGACGTTAAATCCAACTCTAGATGGTGAATTACGTATAATAAATACAACAATAATTATTACTATAAACACAAGGGAACCTAGAAATGGAGGAATTAATTATAAAAAAATACTTTACAACCTTCTTTATACGAATGCGCAGTCCGAATTTCGCCTTTGTCGTGCATATAATCTAGTAAGCCTTGGATGAACGGATGCTGGCGAAACATCTCGGAATTGGCAACAAGAAACAGTTGTCGTCGAGCTCGGGTAACGGCCACATTCAAACGCCGGGCGTCAGCCACAAATCCAATCGTTCGTTTCGAGTTTGACCGCACTAGACTGAGCAAAACCACTTCCTTCTCCCTGCCTTGGAACCCATCGACGGATCGTACCTCTACTTGGGCCGCATAGTCGGCTAGCATGATTTTCACCAATTCCACCTAACATGCATGAATCAATGAATCTGCCGCGTTGCTAACGTCAATATTTATCCCCCATGAAAGGTTGGACGCTTTACTTGTAGATTGTAGGGCGTTATTACAGCAATATCCTGCTGTCGCACTCCTGTCGACAACAAACATCGTACATGTGCGGCTATAATTGCTGCTTCGCCGGTATTCGAGCAAGACTTGGAATCGCCCGAATCGTCTTCATCTAAACCACACCCAGCTGTGTCCACTAACAGCAACGGCAAACCTATTGACAAGCCCAACAAACAGAAGAAAAAGAAAAAAAAACGTCACAATTAGTCTACAGAAATCACTGCAATATTCAGCAAGTACACGTTAATCGATATAACCTTCACCTTTCTTATAATGACATGCATTCGATGTAGGGGCCGCCTATTCAAACAAACTGAGAAACTGAACAGAATTGGAGGGTTATAATGAAAAGACGAGTAGAAGCAGCAACTTCATGCAAAGAACCAATTCGCTCAAGCCCTTCCAGTTGAAGCTGGGACTCAATCCCGGCAAGACGTGAAAAACAGGATCTTACACCAAAGTGTAGATTTCGGTGTACTTAAATACGATAAACCGGTCGTTGTTATCAGTCCGCTTAGTTTTCGACGGTAAGTCTTAATGATTTACATCCTCTTAACAACAATTCCGCCTAATCTATATAAGAGCGAAGCCGCTTTAGAATCCCCCAGGCGAACTGGTTATCAAAAGTTTACAATCCCTCACCTTGAACTTGCTACTTAACCTCTGCTGAAAAATACAATGTAAAAAAAGGAGCTAATTGGGATACACAACCTCTAGTTTACAAAATATTTAATGTAACGCACAACATATAGATTTGAAACCTATATACTGTGACTTGAGGTTCCCCATTTAAGAGGCCTTAATGATTTTAAATTTAAACCATTTGAATGTAATTATTAACATTTTAAACACTTGCATTTTGCAAGTTTGGAAATGACTTAAACATAATAGAGTAACTGTACTATGTAATATATTCGAGTACAAACTATGAATTCGATATTTTAAAACATTCGATTAAACTTAGAAGCAAAATTGCGTGGTAAAACTTTCAAGAGCAGCGAAATTCAATGTTTTACGCCTAAAACTTGGGTGAAAGTAAGAACTGGGTGAAATTTGGAGACGTAAACAAAGAGATGTGAAGACAAATTATAACATAAAGGAAAAGTAAAGACGCTTCCACATGCAAAGCACAGGATGAGATAGTTTGGTTTGGGAGGATTCGCGTGACGTGACCCACTTCCTGTGTTCCCAAACTTCCATAACACAACCCGTAGATGAAAAAGCCCTCTTGGGTACGTAAGTTGGCGCCACGGTTCACTCCCGAGTACCGAATCTTACTGTGTTTTGTATATTCCTGTAACTGAGACCCAAACCTAAACCTTCCTGCACCATGTCCTGTTACCCTCAAAACTTTAGAAAGCAAACACGTCAACGTGGTAAAGAAGGGACGCTGAAGAGCTCTCTATGACTAAAGAGCATGCATACAAAGAGTGTTTTGAAGTACTTTCATGTGGAATGGTTGTACCACATGGCCTCAATCACTTGTCATATTTGTCTCCTTCAGATGGCCGGCACGCTGATCTGGTGCATATGTGCGCTCGCTTTAGGCAACTTGGCCGCGGCCGGGCCTACCGTTAAGTCTACAGTGGAAGGTATAATATCCTATTACTAACTTCGCTTTAATGAGTTTAACCTTCTTACGTTGCTAATTATGCTCAGACAAGAACTTCTGGTACGGCCAAGCCAAGCAAGATCTAATCAACAGCTTGAACCTGAAGCAGAACCTGAACCAAGCAAAGAATATCATATTCTTTTTGGGTGATGGCATGGGGATATCTACAGTCACCGCGGCCCGCATTCACAAAGGGCAGAAAGCGGGAAAACCCGGCGAGGAAGGGTACCTTTCCTTCGAGAAATTTCCGCATGTGGGTCTCGTGAAGGTAATTGGATTTTTGTTTAAACTGAAGGCACAAGCGGGGAATTTTTTAAGGACATTTGGGGGTTGTTTAGACTTACAATGTGGACCGGCAAGTACCTGATTCGGCAGGTACGGCTACCGCATACCTGTGCGGAGTGAAAGCCAATTATGAAACTATTGGGGTTGATGCGACCATCCCGGCTGGCTTTTGCGATAAGGACGCAGGCACTACACCCTGGGTGGATTCTATCCTAAAATGGGCCCAAGATTCAGGCAAACACACCGGTAAGGGTAGTTCTTGTCATTCTTGTTTTTATGTTTGAATTTAGTCCATATATCGTACGGAACTATTCTATACATCCAACTACTAGTTCTGCTATGCAAAAGTTAGACCGAGTAGAATGACCTAGTTATGCTACAAACAGCAACTGAAGTAGTAACGTGCGCCTAGTGGGAGTTGGCTTCGATAGCTCGCTTTCTTATGGGTGGGGCTTCCGCCATTACGGAATTTATGATTTACTAATTCCAATAAGTAGTATTACTTAAAGACAAGAGTATATAACTGCGAAAAGCGGACACTAAACGCTGATACACATTCCCAAACTCAACTGCTTAAGATTATTATCACTCTCTGATGCAGCGTTAATTCCATGCAACGCCATGCGTGTTTCCAGGGATCGGGTTACGTAGTGCGTGTCAACAATTCATTTCCATTCTAGACAATTCTTGTCCAAGGCTATATGTTGAAACGATTTCGACAAAACGTGACTGTTCCTACTGTCTGCACTTAAAATATTCTATTCTTAACTGTTTGCCAAACGTCTCACGTTACCTCGCCTTCTAACTTAATTGATTTTATTTCTATTTTATTTCCCTCTAGGATTCGTAACCACTACACGTGTTACACATGCTACTCCAGCAGGTTTATACGCTCACACACCGCATAGAGACTGGGAATGTGATTCTAAAATTCCCCAATCCGAAAAATCTAAAGGATTGTGCAAAGACATTGCACGTCAGCTGATCGAAGATTTACCGGGTAAAAACATTAGGGTAAGTTAGTCCTCACCTCTTCAAAAAAGTCTTCCCAAAGTTCACGCAATGCTTTTAGATTGTGCTCGGCGGAGGAAGACAACAATTTGACCCCAATTACAACATTTCTGGCTGTCGACGAACAGACGGTTTGGATCTCATTCAAAAGTGGAAAGACGACAAAATCTCCAAAAAGGCCTCCCACAAATTTCTCGAAAACACGCAAGACTTACTCAACCTCGACTCCAAGAACACCGACTACGTACTCGGTAAACTAACTCGAAATTCCTAAGTGTTTATTGCTTCCTACAAATCTATTATTTACACCATTGATTCCATCTTCATTGCTTTACAATTTTCTTACATTCATAAATCAATTTCCCGCAGGACTTTTCTCTGCCAGTCATATTCCCTATGAAACTGACCGATCTAACGACGCTAAAGGACCACCTGGCATTGTGGATATGACCAAAACCGCGGTCAACTTCCTTAAAAAGAGCGACAACGGATTTTTCCTTCTAGTAAACCAGTCTAGCCTTCTTTTTTAACACTTTTTACCCAAAACTACACCTTAATTAGGTCGAAGGCGGACGTATTGACCATGCTCATCACGAAAACTGGGCCAAACGAGCTCTAGAAGAAGCTGTTGCTATGGATACAGCTATTGAAGAAACTCTGAAACTAATCGATTTGCAGAACACGCTCGTCATCATCACTGCCGATCACTCGCACGGATTCACCATCAACGGCTACCCGAAACGAGGAAACCCCATTTTCGGTACTACGAGAATTACCTTTCCTTTTCCAAAGAATTTAAAAATTTAAAAAAAAAAAATAACTAACATGACACGTATCCGTTTATCGCAGGAATTGGGGACAAAGACGATTTGAATCAATATTATACAACACTGATGTACGCCACGGGACCTGGATTTAACGAACACGTCAACAACAATACTAAAAACCCTTTCATGCCGTTTTTAAACGCCACCGAACTCAATGTGCAAAGCAAAGAATTCCGGCAACTCTCAACACATCCCGGTGTAGATTCCGCGCATGGTGGAGAAGACGTGGCAGTATACGCTACTGGTACGTTTGCTTATAGCGTTTTTCCTTGGGAAAACTGGTGCAACACTTTTTGCACTGAATGCCACAAAATTGTGTGCNTGCAACAGTGAATTTGTGGCACTCAGTGCCAAAAAGTGTTGCACCAGGTTCCCAAGGAAAAACGCTATTACTTGCTAAGCACTGATTAGCTACTTTTCTGTATTTTGTTTAACTCTTTTTCTTTTCAATGTATATTCAAGGTCCTATGGCTCATCTGTTCCACGGAGTGCATGAACAAAGTTACGTAGCTCACGCTATGGGCCAAGCGAGTTGTGTGGGACCTTACGTGAATTCTTGTCAATGGGCTGGTAAAAATGGCGCTGGTAGCCTTAGTGTAAACTTATTTATGCCTCTTATGGTTACTACGGTCATTGCGTACTTTGTGAAACAGTAAAACAGTATTTGGAAGGAGCTACTGCCACACGAAAGGTGCCTATCAAGTGCAAAATGTACCAGTTTTTCGCACTAAGTACTGCCGTATTGTAGAGTAGATCACTCTAAGTTGCCATCCAATTCGAATACACCTTTTAAAGCGAACATTTCCGCCCAAATGTCTTAAACCTACCTAAAAACTTCTCTTCTTTCTATTCTCCACGAATCCTGTACATAATTTGTGCGTAACTGCTAAATAGTGAGTAGTTTCTACCTAAACCTTCTCTTCTGTCTATACTCGACGAATCCTGTACAGTACTTTAAAAAAAAAAAAAAAAACGAGCCCAACAAACCATACTGTCCTAATGGCACGCAACGGCGTGTCTGGAAACAGTGCTGCGAATGGCCGTGCGAATAGTCCGAATGCTGTTTCGTAGTGCTGTTCCCAGACGCACAGTTGCGGGCCCTTATAGAGCTTTTGCCAAATTACGCCTCTCGCGGCAAGTGTTGGCGAAAACCGCCATTTTGAGTACATATAAGTTAAGGTAAACAAACAACAACAAACTGTTCTCCGTGAATAGTTTGGTTTTGCTTACAGCTTTTACAAGTAGCTCAGGTAAACAAACAAAAAGACACAATAAGACACAAAGCAAAACCAATATTCACGGAAAAGTTTGTTGTTGTTTGTTTACCTTAACTTAAATGTACTAAAAATGGCGGATTTCGCCAACTCTTGCCGCGAGAGGCGCAATTAGGCAAAAGCTCTATAGCGAATTCAGTTGGTAGGGCCAGTGCGCCACCAACCAATCGGGAAATAAAAAAACTGTGGCACTCAGTGCCAAAAGTGCAGCACCGCGGGTTGACCAACTGAATTCGCTATTAGACGGTACGGTTTGTTGGGGTCGTTTTTTCTAAAAAAAGTACACTGTTAAAAAGGGCCCCTAAAACCGGGGTGTAACGACCTCCTAAAATTGGTAGTTACTACTCAAGATAGGTACCTCCCCCAAAAGATGGGGTTCTCCCTCTCAACAACGAGGAACCAGCCCTCAAAACCGGTAGCTGTAACCCCAAAATGAGTGGGCACCCCTATTTTGAATATAACGCATACCTAATACGCGTAACCTTCCCCCCAAAATTATTGTTGAGAAGAAAGAATTTCGGTCTACCTAGTCTGCAACAGGAAAATTTCACTGTTGCCCAATAATGAATGTTCCCGTCTGCTAAGTTAGCCTGCGAACGTGCGAACACAAGCAGGCTTTTTTGTTCTATCGTTTCCCATCCTCGCTAACCGCTAGCCGGTCCGTTAATCTCGCAAAATTTCATTGCAGTAAAATCCTGTGTCTATGAAAATGTCTGTTGTCTATGTCTGTGTCTGTGAAAATGTTGTGTTGTCTGTGTCTGTGAAAATTTGTAAAATGTCTGTGTGTATGAATATTTTATGGGTATATGGTTGCTGGCTTGTGTGATTTTTGTATAGTGATTGTTGATGAACTTTCTAGTGTGTGTATGAGTATTTTGTAGGTATATGGTTGGCTTATTGTATGACGATGACCTTTGAAAAGTGATTGTTGATTACTTATGTTTTTTGTATGTGTATTCTTACTATGGTTTTTGTGCATGTTTT
>JAGJRP010001236.1:0-18583 GCA_022832235.1 Lepidurus couesii
AATAGTAAGACGTTTAACACGTCGACAAGTTGTCTTTTGAATTAAAACTTCCAACGTGGGATTTGTTTACATTTATTTATTACTATGCAACAATACATCGAGTATATGGTATTGGCATTAGATGACGCTGATTCAAAAAGACGACGCCAGAAAAAAAATATGATAAAAGAATGGAGATGCGGGGTATCGATCCCCGTGCCTCTCGCATGCTAAGCGAGCGCTCTACCATTTGAGCTACACCCCCGACATAACATACGCCATTTGGCTAGAACAGTTGCTTAGGTTTTAACTTTAGAAAAATATAAAAAGGGATGGTTTCAAGAAGTTGACATTCTAAATTTTAATTGTCCTAAGAATTGAAAGTAAAAAAACTTAACTTGGAGATGCGGGGTATCGATCCCCGTGCCTCTCGCATGCTAAGCGAGCGCTCTACCATTTGAGCTACACCCCCTTGGAGGTTCCTGTAGTTATGCTCATAAAGAGCTAAAACAGAAGAAAATTAGGTCGGAAAAGGAAAACCGGTTTTATATTTTCTAAAAGATTACATTTTAAAAAGTAATGGAGATGCGGGGTATCGATCTCCGTGCCTCTCGCATGCTAAGCGAGCGCTCTACCATTTGAGCTACACCCCCGTTAGGTGGAGCTCTGTGCATCCAGAAGCTAACACTTCGGATGGTACCACATCAGTTACAAAAAAGTCGGTTACAAAATAGTCATTCGTATTTTAGAGACGTTCCGCATTGAAAATGTACGTATGTTGAGAAATATTTAAGAAAAACATAACTCTTGGAGATGCGGAGTATCGATCTCCGTGCCTCTCGCATGCTAAGCGAGCGCTCTACCATTTGAGCTACACCCCCGTTAGGTGGTGCTCTGCTCATTCAGAAGGGTACGCATTAGTTACAAAAAAGTCGGTTACAAAAAAGTCATTCATATTTCAGAGAAGTTCCGTACTGTAAATGTACGTGTGTTAAGAAATATTTAAGAAAAACATAACTCTTGGAGATGCGGAGTATCGATCTCCGTGCCTCTCGCATGCTAAGCGAGCGCTCTACCATTTGAGCTACACCCCCTTGGAGGTTCCTCCAGTTATGCTCATCAAGAATTAAAACAGAAGAAAATTAGGTCGGAAAAGGAAAACCGGTTTTATATTTTCTAAAAGATCACATCTTAAAAAGAAATGGAGATGCGGGGTATCGATCCCCGTGCCTCTCGCATGCTAAGCGAGCGCTCTACCATTTGAGCTACACCCCCGTTAGATGGAGCTCTGTTCATCCAGTAGCGAACACTTCGGATGGTACCTTGGTACCACACTTAGAGTAAATATATATATATATTTATATATTTACATATATATATTTATATATATATTTACTCTAAGGTACCACATCAGTTACAAAAAAGTCGGTTACAAGAAAGTCATTCATATTTTAGAGACGTTCCGCACTGGAAATGTACTATGTTAAGAAAGATTAAAAGCAAAACAAAAACTTGGAGATGCGGGGTATCGATCCCCGTGCCTCTCGCATGCTAAGCGAGCGCTCTACCATTTGAGCTACACCCCCTTGAAAATATTGATGGTAGAGCATAGATAATTTAAAGTAGCCTTAGAAAGTCAGTTCATCAAAAAGAAACCGTCTTATAAAGAGAAATAAGTTTAAAAAGACGGTTGGAGATGCGGGGTATCGATCCCCGTGCCTCTCGCATGCTAAGCGAGCGCTCTACCATTTGAGCTACACCCCCGTCAAACCAGACCGCTTTAGGATAAAATATGTACTACTTCGTCGAAGCAAGTTTTGTGTTTTAGACTGACCAGGAGCGTTCAGTGATTGAAGCTATTCGCGATCTGCTTCCTCCCAGCATCCCGAAACCCGCCCACGCCCAGAAGCGTAGTAAACACGCGTGCAGCAGCGTGTTTTGAGCGAAAAATGAAGAAATTGTGTGCTTAAATTAGATCTATCGCTTAAATTCATCACGTGTATTTTACAGTTCTTTGAATTTTTTATTTAAAGAGGTAGTCTCATCACGTCTTCCAAAATTCATAAACGTCGCCGAGTCAGCTTTTCAAGCGGGGACGAAATGGATGTCGAAGACGATCACATCTCCACGCTCATGAACATGGGATTTCCGGACATCAGTGAAGTCAAACGCGCCCTTAGATTAGCAAAGAATGACCCGAGTGAAGCGGTGGCTATTTTGACCAATGACCAGCAGTTGCCCTCGTACGGTACTATGGACGACGTTTCCCTAGACACAACTGATGCGCGTGTCGTTCCATCAGCTGGACCTTTGAATTATGACGATGAAAACAGCGGCCAAGTAAAAATGTCGTATTCTAGCTCTACTTGTTAGTCACATTCTTGATAATTAGGCCATGGAGGAAAACTTCCCAGAAACGAATTTATACGAGCTGGAAACGCGCGTTTTCACCGACCAATGGTCCATCCCGTACAAGAAAGATGAATCACTATGGAAATGTCTTGTTGCTTCTATCCGCTTGATCGAAAACGGCACAGCTGACAGCGACGAGAATTATCGCCGTTTTGTAGACCGTTGCATGCCTGAAGCCTTCGCCAAACTCCTGTCAACTAACGCAGTCCATAAATGGGGACCGGACATCCAGCAAGGCATTTTTAGCATGTTGGAATTGTTTATGGATCTGGTTATTGCCCATATGAAACAGGGCAACATTCCCGTGGCCATGTTAACCTCCACGTTCACTCAAGTAAGTTCCTATTCCTCTCTCTCCCTTTAATCTCCTTTTGTTTTATTTCCTTTTCAAATAGATGTGCAACCCAGAGTGTGAATGGAACTTAAAGAACCGTTCGCAGTTGCCTGATGAAGCCCAGTGGGACGAAATGTTAGGTCAAAACCAACATTTCGCTGTAAGTCCCGTCAGTCTCACCCAAGTAGGTTTGAATTAATAAACGAAAGAAACACATGTTATCTTTCCTTTCATGGGGAAAGGATCCTTTTGGCTGGTTGGTGGATTTGCTAAACCAATTTGGGCTCAAACATGGCTTTGGGTTAATCCAGGAAGCCTTTCAGCGTGAGAACTTGGATGCCATGTTCATGTCAGCGCTTTTAATGCCCTTAGGACTCTGTGCCGAATTACTCAACAGCAGTGTGATTTGCTCTCTTCTGTCCAACTGCATGGAGCGGGCTGTGAGCTTTGTTTCTGCCTTGGAAGACGCAGATTTAAAAAACAGGGTAATTATTGGCCTTGTCTTCCGTCTCCTTATCTTTTGCTATTATAGTGAGTTTGGATAAATTATACGTTATTGTCTCTTTTAGGATATTACTGCAGTCTTGGATTTGCTAGTATCTTTGCAGCTGCTCTGTCGGAGCTTATGGAGCGACATGCTGGACAGGATTCATCAGTTGCGACTGGATATCGTGCTTCGGATGTTGAAAACTCCCTACTTCCATACGCGGATGAATGCCCTTAAAGAAGTATCTCGAATGATAGAAGAAGCAGAAGCTTCTTCGCCTAAAAAATCCGCAATTCCCTCTGAGAAAATCGCAGAGTGGATGTCCAACAGCAAAGTGCTCTCCATCGCCCTTGAAGGTAAATGGCCGTTATTCTTTTTCGATAGTGGTCTCTAATTGCGTAAATTTTCTAGGAAATCTGGACCACGTACAGTACAGTGAGCGAATTAAAGGTTTAGTGGAATTCTTGGGCCCTCGCTTGAACGCAGAAGAAGTGGGCGCCATTTGGGCGTTGGCTGATAAAAGCACCCACGCGTTGGATAACGTCCATAGCTTATTAGCAGCCGCTGCTTCCAAACTCGCTCCGAGTGTTTGTCAGCATCTCTTTAGCTTGGTTCAAGAAGTAATTTTTTTCTTTCTTAAAACCATTTTAAAATTAATTGGCGATATTTTGTGCTACCTCGATGGATTTTTGTTTATTAATAGAAATGGCAGACGGCCAATGATCGACTACGGGATAAACTGCTGTCCTTATTGGGGCAAATTGGCAAGGAATCCCGGCTCAATAAAACGGCCGGCAAAGTACTCGAAGTATTGTGGGATTTGGCCCATGGCCCTGCTTTGCCAGAGCATTTGGTGGAACGGGCACTGGAAGAACACTTGAATGTACTCGCGGAATTGCCTTCCAAAGACCAAGTCCGCAAAAATTACATCCAGCGCTGTATCGACAGCGTTAAGAAAAATACCGGGACATTACCAGCACTCCAGCATCTCTTGCTACTGGCCAAATCTATTACCAAAGGCACAGGCGTGTACCACAAACCAGATAAGGTGAATTGGATTTATTTTATTATTATTTCCTAATTGGTTTCTGTTGTTTTGTGTAGGCCGCGTTGATGGAGCTGAATAGCAGCAACGATTTGCTACGCTTGTTAACAACTTCGCTTAGCAAATGCCATGGCCAGGCTGTGCAAGCTGCTAAAGCTTTGTCGCAACCACTGGGACCGGAAGTGAAAGTGGATGGACGTTATATTCATCAACAGGTTCGTATTCCAAAGTAAAATACAACGAAGATGAATGGAAAATAGATTGTTTGGTTTGTAACAGTTTATGGAAGCGCATTTGGATTTGCTAACGTTTATCCTAGAAGAAGCTGGCTTGTATCTCAGCTGGATGAGAAGCAAAGAAATCTGGGAAACGCTCATGACTGGGCCTCATGTCTGCCTGGCCGACCGCGAAGTAATCTACTTGATTATATTTTCAAAGCGAAATATATCAAATGAATTCGTTTGTTTTTAGCTGTGTTTCGAGTGGTTTTCCAAGTGCTGGGGTGATTTGCAGCCAGATTGTTGCGCCTCGCTGTTTAAAGATAAATTATTAAAGCTAGACCCCGCCCTCATCACCGCGAAAGGGTTCGAATGCTTCAAACGTTATTTTACATGCGTCAACATGGCGGATGAGTACATGAACCGCGATGGAACGGTAATTTTAATTTTATGTACAGTGGTGCCTCGCACAACGAACGCCTCGCATAACGAACGTTCCGCATTACGAATGCGAGCGCGGGCCGGAAGATGTACCGCAATAACAACGCGGTCCCAAATTACGAACTGCACACGTACTCTGTTTTGTTTTTTATGTGAATTTGAATTCCCACAGTAACGTATGGAAGACGGCATCCCGCTTAACGAACGCCGTCCTTAAGCGGATTGCGTTCGTTCTGCGAGGCACCACTGTACTTTAAAACCTAATATTTCATTCATTTGTATTTTAACTAATTTCTGCTAATTCACGATATTATGAAATGCATCGTAAAGGTGATAGAGAAAATGGACCCTGTCGGAATCGATTACTTTTGGCAGCTAGCATTAGAATCACTGGAGGAGGAATTAGCGCGAGCAGCTATGCAGCAAATCTTGGAAGTTTCCTATCTTCATTTGTCACCCAAACTCAAGAAAGACCCGGCGTCTTTGCACCGCAAGTTTATAAGCGACTGCTATAAACGCTTGGAGGTATACATTTATTTACTTTCGTAATTCATTGCAAAGATCTATTATTGGAAGTTTTAAAGGACTATTTATTTAAAATTGGGTGTTTCACATTTACAGAGCAATATGTTGAGCGCGTCAGGAAGCGGAATTATTTCCAGTGCTATGAACAGCGCTACGAAGACCTTAACTGCCATGGCAGTGGCGGAAGTAGCTCATATGTCTTCACCCAAGAAGTAAACGCCATCTTCCCTCATAAAGACCATTTTTAAACACATATTTTCAGGTCTGCTTGCTTGCAAAATATCCATCGACTGCTCTGCCTCGCCGAGTGTTACATTTCCACCATCGAGGAAACCCACCCTGCCCCTCGGACCATTTTACCGCATGGTGCTTCCTACCATGGCCAGCCCTTGACCTTGCATATCATTTACGAAGACGCCAAAACGGAATTCAACCTTCAAGTAAAACTTTCGACCCTTTATTCTTAATTAAGTGTAAAACGGAAGAATATCAATTAGTCATCCTTTTTTAATTGAAAAAATAGGTTCATACCAATGAAAGTGTCGGGGGATTGAAAAACAGGGTAGGAAACATGCTCCGTTTAAGTGCAGAGCAGTTCCGGTTGGTACCAGGCTCGGGTTCAAGTTCACGTTCTGCAAGTTCTTCTAAAGATAAATCTGCTAAAGACCAGAAATTGTTGTATCAGTTAGGGGCTTGGGACGGTCAGCCCTGGCTAGTCGAAACCTCGGCAGCTGGTGCAACCGTGAGCGGCGCAGCAGGTCCAGTGGCCGAGGTAAATGACCAAAAAAAAAAAAATGAGTTTCAAACCATTCGAAATTATTGAAAATTAATGAATGATTTTTCTTCAAAAGCTGAAAGAAAACTGGGACGAATTGCCCCAAACTCCTGCGCCGTCTAACAGCAGTGCTAGCGCAAGTGCAGGTGCGGCCACAGCCGAAGAGGCTTCTGCTACTGCAGCAGCCACGCCCACTTCAGCTCTTTTGAGCTTCCATATGGACCAGGAAAAAAATTTGCCTGGAGTCGTCATGGCGTCTGGTGGACAAGTCTTTGAGCTGCTGTATCAGTTGTCGGAGCTCGGGGATCCCAAGTAAATTCTTTCTCCCGTTCAGTTAGATTATCCTTCATTGAGAATGAATTTAGAAATTTGGGTGATTTGTATATTTTTGTAATATTATGTTATTATAGGATTATTGAAGCAATTCGAAGGCTTTTGAGGCTCATTCCCACCGATGCACACGTGGTAGACATGCTAGATCATTTGTGTACGCCCACCGTGAGCAGCAGTACAGCCACGCCCCATAGCTTGGCTCGTTCGGCCAGTACTGCCTCGGCGTACCCAGGAGTGGCTCATCCAGTAACTCGTACCGCCTCTGCAACGCGATTAACGGACAAAAGCAAACCTTTGCAGTCGTCCCGCAATGTAAAAGGCTTTTTCGACGCCTCAGCCCCTACCATGTCTCCTTTTCGGCTATTGTACCACCTGGAAGTGCTGTCGAGCAAACTCGTGCCTTGCGATACTACTAGCTTAAGCAGGGCGCAGCAATTCCGGCGTCAATTCCTTCACGTGGGCGGTCTCAGCCTCGTCACTGACGTCCTTCAAAAAGAGGCGCTACCTGAAGAAGTCAATTACGAATTGCGTCAAAACTGTTACCTAATTGCGCTTCAGTTAGCCAAGTAATTACTTGATTTATTTTCAAGTCAAGTTTAACCTACAGTTATTTCGTTCATTGAGTACTTAACGATATTCTGTCAATTTCAGGTTTCTTTTGTGCGGGGAAGCTGAAACCATCGATGTTCTGCCTGCTACGATCACTGGATCATCTTTGCAGGTTCCTTTGACGCCCACGAAGCTGTTAACGCCCACTAAACTGCCTACAACCTTAACCCCGCCTTCAAAAGCCACGCCCTCGCCGCTCCGAGCTTCTCCTTCTCCCATGAAACCTATTGTGCTTCATCCTGCCGCCACACAGGTACTCCAAACCCTAAGTCAAGAAGGGTTCGGGCACATGTTGAGTTGCCTGTGCCGTGTTGCGTGGACTGCCGCGGCTGGGAACCTAAATTCGCCCAGCCCCGTTCCTATCCTCTCGAACCACACCACCAGCAGCAGTATGATCACAAGTGTGGGTAGACGCAGTCGCCAGAGCAGTTCCAGTTCCAGTTCGGCTGGCAGTGGAGGAGAGAGTTCAGCGGCTTCTACAGCAACTACGTCAGGCCATGAGTTACCTTCCCAGCCCATTAGCCAGTCGGAAATTTCGCCCCAAGACGGACTAATCGCTTCCCAAGCTTTGGCCCTACTTATTACCTGTCTGGAAATTAGGAGCCAAAGCATTGGTAGTTATTTTGGAATGGTTTTTGGAAGAGAAAATTAACTTTTTAAAATTATTTTTAGGGTGGTTCTTCGGACAGCCGTGCGTCAAGGAATTTGTGGTGGATATCCTCCTGAGCTGCTCCAGTGCTACAGTTCGGGAAGCGGCATGCGAGCAATTTCATCGCTTAGCGCTCGTGGAGGGTGGTGAACCGTCTGCGAAGCAATTTTTGACGCAAGTGCTGCTCAAAGCTGCTGTTCCTCTTTGGGTACCTTCCAGCAGCACGCGTACGGCCAGTCATCGACTTTTGCAACAATGTGGGCAGTACTTCGAGCTACGTTGCCGTCTCCTCTCTAACTTATCACGTATGTCCAAGTTTTACCAACATTGCGAAAGAGTTTTCTTATTAAATTCAACATTTTGCTTAGTGTCGGAGCAGAAGGCGCTATTGGGAGAAAATGCGTCAGCTATGCTGAAGGATGAAATGGCATGGCTGGTTAATTTCTCGCCAGCACCTTTGGCCACACCTACTAGTCCTCGTCGGGATAATCAGACGTCGTTGGTAGCTGCTGACAATGCGCTTCTAGCGGGACATTTGAAACTCGTTAGGGCGCTTTTGACCTGCGAAAGCGTGGATAGACGGGCGGTGGGCAAAGCCCTGATTGCAGATCTGCTCAACAGTTTCCTGTTCCCGGCCGCCAAACTCATTGCGGAGGCATCCACGGCGCGGAGTAGCACTTTGCAACGTATTGGGAGCCAGACGAACAATCCGGATGTTTCTGCTTGCAATCCGAAATGCAGCGAGCTGGAATCGCGCCTAGCCGCTTATGATTTACTCATGGAATTAGGACGGGGCTGTCGAGAAAACCTAGAGCAGATGGCCAAGCAAGTGGTTTCCATGCACCATCGTTATAACGCCGATTTGGCCAAAGAATTTGAGGTAAAACGATCTTTCCTTTTTTTGTTTTCAGTGTTTTCCTAATCTTTTATTTCATGTCTGTCTAGTACGAACCAGCAGTGGAAGGGAGGGCTATTTGTAATTACGTGGGGTTAAAGAATGCGGGAGCGACTTGTTACATGAATTCCGTACTGCAAGAGCTTTTTATGGTACCTGGTATTAAAGAAGCCATACTGGCGGTGGAGGAAGAGCAAGTTGATGAAGAAAGGTGGGTTTACTTGGCTAAAAGGCATTTTTAACGGTTCTGATGAAAAATTTCCTGTTTTTCTAGTCTGTTCTTCCAGTTTCAAATGGTGCTAGGACAACTGATGGAGTCCCGCTTGTCGTATTATGTTCCCGAGAAGTTTTGGAAATGTTTGAAAATGCGTGGGCAGCCAGTCAACGTTAGGGAGCAGCAAGGTAATGGTTTTAGCAATTGTTATGTGGAGAGAAATTAATTTGTTGTATTGTAGATGCGTTTGAGTTTTTTACTCATTTGGTGGACAGTGTGGATGAGCATTTGAATAAAATCGGCAAGGATAAGATCTTCCAGAAAAAGTTTGGAGGCATTTTCTCGGATCAGATGATATGTAAGGAGTGCCCTCATAGGTAAACTTATAAAAAGAAAGAATAGCTTGTTAAACATTGAAATATTAACGTAATTCATACGTAAATAGATACGAAAGAGAGCAGATCTTCTTGGCCTTGAATTTGACGGTCAAAGGACGCAATTTAGTGGATTCTTTAGACCAGTTTGTCAAAGGTGAAGTCTTGGAAGGAGATAATGCGTATTACTGCGAGGAGTGTCGTCAGAAAGTAAGTTATTTTTCCATTATAAACTATTAGTTAAGAGTCATTGGTTGAACTTAATTTAGCGAAATACGGTCAAGCGGATGTGCATCAAGACATTACCGTCCACACTGGTCATTCAGCTCAAGCGTTTTTACTATGATTGGGAAGCTGGTCGCTCCCTTAAATTCGACGACTACTTTGAGGTACATTTCCTTCGCTCTTATACAAACATCAAGTGGAAAAAAAGTTCATTAAGAATAGAATTGGTTTTGTGGAATTGTTATATGTTATCGTTTGCTTTTCTAGTTTCCCTGGACACTGGACATGGCTCCATATACTGCTGATGGTATCGCTGAACGGGAAAGACACTCTGAATTATGTGACACGTCTTGTTCAAAGAACAAGCGTCTTTCAGCTACTTTCTCAAATGCGAAACTTTCCACCTGCAATTATGAGTTAGTGGGCATTGTGGTCCATAGTGGTCAAGCTAGTGCTGGCCACTACTACTCCTACATTAAAGAGCGAAAGTAATTATTAGTTGTTATTTTTTTATTTTTTTAGTGTGATTTACTAATATTGGTTTAGGGACCCAAGGAATCCAAACAGCCCTAGCAGATGGCTCAAGTTCAACGACACTTCCGTGGAAGAATTCGATATGAATGACACGACCTTGGAAGCAGAATGCTTTGGAGGCACTTATAAAGCCAAGCAAAACGATTCTCGTAAGTTTTCTTTCTTAATTAAGTGAATTTGGGGAAAATAATCCATTTTTTAAGGAAATGGATTCCCGGAAACGCGTCAGAGGTACTGGAACGCCTATATCCTCTTCTACGACCAAGTGGAAGATGGGTTGAAAACGCCGAAAACGCCCCGTAAAGGAGTGGTGACACGTAGCCGATCTTTCAGAGCTAGCTTGAGGTACACGCTTGAATTTGACTCATTTCTTTTTCATTTGAGCCATTTTTTAAATTTTTTTTTTTTGATTCAGTGGTTCGGCCAGAAGATCGCTGCAGCCTGTAAGGGGATCAGATAGCTTGAGTCAGTTATCGGAATTGCTGCAGCATGGCGAACAGCGAGGGATTTTTGACGCCCATGTCCCCCCTAAAGTTCAGCAACTTGTCAGGGAAGATAATTTGCGTTTTATGCGTTCGAGAGACGTTTACTGCCCGGAATACTATGATTTTATTCACCGTCTGTGCCGAGTGAATTTGGTAACAATTGTAGTGCATTCATAGTATGCGTTTTCATAGTTTGGTTTGTTATTCTAGGAGAAAATTCAGCAAGAAGGACCAGCTTTATGTCTTCCGTTGCTTTCATTAGCTGTCAATTTCATTTGCCACACCTTTTTAAGGCTGAAGCAAAGAGACAGCGCCCCTTTGGAAGCCTGGTTGGATGTCTTCAAACAATTAACCGCACCGTTAGAAGCCGCTCAGTGGTTAATTAACTACTTTGCCTCTGCAGACGGCCTTCGACATCTACGGTTTGTCTGAATTCTCTTAAACGTGTTAAGGAACCTTAACTGTTAAATTATTGTAGGCCTTTTTTGTTGGAAAGCCCCGCAAGGACGGTTCGACACCATTTTGCCAAGATTTTAGAGCACACCTTCTTGAATTATTTTAACCAGTCGGGCAAAACAGTAACAGTTTACTTTATTTCTTTGATTGAAAGTCAGTTGAAAACGAACAATCTTGTAGAGCCAAAACGATGTGAATAAACTGATGGAAGCAGTTTTGACTTTGCTGGACAAAGACGTTCCTGAAAACTGCAAAACTTGCACCGAGTACTTTGGCCTTCTATTGGCCTACGCCCAAATGGTAAGAAAATCCATCTCCATACGCCGCTGTGAAACTTTATTGAAATTTTTATGAAATTTTATTTTCTCATTGAAACAGGGCACAGCACAGTGTCAGCACTTATTCAAGTTAGGAGGCTTCCATAAATTACTCGTGTTCCTGTTCGGGCCTGAAAGAGTGGGCATTCGCTTCACAGCTATGTCGCCCTCTTCTAGACCAGCCACACCCTCCAAATCACCTTTACCGTTACCCTCCCCGCCGTCCACATTATCCCGGCGCTGGAGCCCTGCCCAGAGCCGCGACTTTGTTGATTTACACAACACCTTGGCCACCATGATTTCCGCCTGCGATCTAACTTCCCCTAATTCCCCCTCCTCGTCTTCGGCGACTCCTTCGTCCCGTTTGCCTCTCCCAGCGGAGGCTGCTTGGGCACTGTATGGCCCTGGGTGCCCCCAGTTTCTGCAGGAGGCAGTCCAAGCCTGTGGCGAGGTGACGGCCCCGCCCACTGCAATCGTTGAGATGTTGAAAGCTGTGGCCAAGAATAACCGCGAATTCACTAAAGCGTTGCTCAAGGAAGTTTTGGTAAATTCAAGTATTTTTTAATCACAAGTTGTACTCATTATGATTGTTGTTTATTACGTACTGGAATCATTTTTGTTTATTTCACTCAGAAAAAAAGGCATAATTCAAACATGATTTCTTGGTTTTTGTAGCATCAGTGTTCGACAGTGTCGGCCAGCGAGATGAAAAATCTGTCGCAGTTGCTATATGATATTGTGGTTGTGGAAGACAAGTTGAGTTCGGATCGCTTGCAATACGTAATTGATGGTTTTGCGGATAATGATGACAATCCCGTAGAGGGAATGCTCAGTAAGATTTGGCTATAACTTCCACACTACTTATCAATAATCGTGTTTCTCAAAACTAGGTCTTTTTGGGAAAGTACAAACGACAGATAGCCGAAGGGCCTACCAATTAATGAAGTGTGTGGTTACGTTGGGTACGCGGTCTGTCCATGCCAAGGATTATTTACTGCAAGCACCAGCGAAGTGGCAGGGGGTGGTGACGTGGCTCAAAGAGAAGTTGGAGGCGTCACTTTGGAATTCCGGCGTGGAATCCAATGAAGAATCTAACACGAGAATTTTTCAGCGGACCACTTCGGCCCAGGTAGGTTACGTCTTTTCACTTCCCAGAACTTCTTTAAACCGTAGTTTTAATCTATTAAGGTAACCCTCGAGGAGGCTACAGCGTTATTTACGGATGTGGATGTCTCGGATATGGAGTTGGATACCGAGACCTTTGCTGATACCGAGAATGAAAGTCCAGAGAGCAGTCAAAAGTGCCACTTTAGCGTGGGCTCTCCGTAAAATCTGGGCGAATGAACGACTCTTGTAAAACTTTGTTTTTCATAATAGGAAATTCTGGTGTTGATTAACTTGTTATGTCATTTAAACCGTCTTCAAGTGAATATTGTTGACTCATCATTTCCCTTTTCTGGTTGGAAGAAGAAAACTAGAAAAAAGGAAAAAGTTTTAGATGTTAGAGTGATGGATTTTTGGTTGTTAACTAAGGAAGCTGGCATGGAGGGGCAAGTGGCCTTTTTTTTTATCAAGAAAAAGAAATGTTTTAAGAACTGTTTTGACTTATAAGGAGAAACAACCCCTTGCCAATCACTGCCCACGTGCCTTGTTGGAAATAACATTTTGAGCCGAAATGCTAATGTCGGGTGCATTTATGTGCCAAATAAAGGCGCAGAGCAGGTCACATTCAATGCGCGTAGTTTCGATGAATCTCGAATAATTCCAAGTCATTATGAGTAGTTTCGATGAATCTCAAGGGGTCGAAATCGGAAATCCCTATGCTTATTCTTTGTTTAGTTTGGTTGAATTTCGAGTAATTGCGAGTGGTTTCGATGAATCTCGAGTCATTGTGAGCGCGTACTTTGTGATTCGCGCAAAAATTGTGTCATTTGGCGGCCCTCCTTTCCTACATTTTAATTTTATTCTTATTTATATTTTTTATACGGACTTTCCAAAACATTCGGGAAATGTGGAATAATTTCGTACGGAAGAATGCCGAGAAACTTCGTGAAACGTGGGGATAATTTTCCCCAAAATTGCTGGGTATTCTTTCCTAATTTTTTTTTTTTTATAGAAATTTCGATTTTTACTTTAGTATTTTTTAAAAAATAAATATCGAGTAATTTCGTAAAATATAGCGTAGTTTTCCCATATTTGGGATTCTTTCTCGATTTGCTGTGAGTATTTCTACGAATCTTCTGTAATTGCAGTAATTCACGAGTATCCCCACTAATTGCGACTAGATTGAAACGTTCTAAACAAAATTTCCATTTCTCCATTTCAAGTCGGCGCTTTTCGTCATCTCTTGGCGAACCCATTAACTTTTATCAAGAACGCTATGGTGGCGCTGGGGTTTGTTTTCGTCGAAACGCAAGCACGATGTCGGCTTCCAAGTTTGTAAATGTGGGAAAAACAACAGGAACTGGTGAAAGTCCATGGTCTTCCATACCGAAGTGGCAAATTGCTTTAGCATTAGGTACTCCATTGGCCGTTGGTCTGGGATACTGGTATTTGACAAGAGGTACTAAGACTAAGCAGTCGACAAATAATGTGGGCTCTCAGGGAATACAACAACAAAAACAGCCAAATTCTTCTCAGGACGGTATCGGTAAATTTTATTGGGATATACAAGAAAAAAGAAGAATATAATTTCCATGTTGTGATCTGCATCAGGCAAGCAAGAAAGAGTGAGTTCGGATGCAGCCGCCGAAGTCCGTGAGGAAGAAGTAAAGGACCCTTTTAAGAAAGCGCAGATCGCGAAGAATAAAGGCAACGAATGTTTCAAAAATGGGAAATATGCGGAGGCCATCAAACATTACCAAGAAGCTATTTCAGCCTGTCCAGCGGATAAACGTTTGGATATCTCAACGTTTTACCAAAATAAAGCCGCAGCTTTTGAACAGTTAGTAAGTTAACTCCACACTGAATCGCTTGGGCTTCGAGTAACTTTTATTGGGTTTAGAGGAATTACGAAGCAGTGGTCTCCGATTGCACACAAGCTTTGCAACTCAACAAAACTTACACCAAAGCTCTGAACCGGCGTGCCAAAGCCTACGAAGTCCTGAAGAACAACCAGAAATGCCTGGAAGATATCACAGCCGTCTGTATCTTGGAAGGCTTTCAAAACCAGTCGTCGCTTATGCTAGCGGATCGTGTACTTAAAGAACTAGGTAAACTTCTTTTCTATTTCTGGCGAAAATAAATAAATGTAACGAAAGTTTTGACAATTAGGTCTCCAGCATGCCAAAGAAGCTATGGCTAACAAGAAACCAATAATGCCGTCCCACCACTTTATCAAGACGTATTTCGCTTCCTTTGCAGAGGACCCTGTAGCCATTCGGTCTATGTCAATGAATCCCGATGAACCAGCCAAGTAACTTCTGTTTGATAAATTTTCTTAGAGAAAAAAAAATAACAAGTGTGTTAGGGGTTTTATTGCTGCTTTGGCCGCTCTCAACAAACAAGATTTTGAAGCTGTAATTCCGGCGTTAGACGAAGAATTAGCCGAAAATCCTGATAACCATGAAGCCACTCTTTTGAAAGCTACTTTTACTATTCTTTTGGGACTCCATGAGCAAGCGTTTAAGGCTTTGTCTTTATTAATCAATAATGATGCAGTGGACGTTAAGGTATATTACCCTTAATTATTGTGTGCCTTGTTTATATCTTTTGCTGTTGTGTAGATCCGAGTTAATGCGCTGGTAAAGCGAGGCTCAATGAATATGCAATTAGGCAAGCCACAGGAAAGCTTGACCGATTTCAATGACGCGGAAAAATTAGACGCTGAAAATAGCGACGTGTATCATCATCGGGGCCAAGTTAATATCCTAATGGATCGCGTTGAAGAAGCTATTGATGATTTCAACAAAGCTGTTAAATACAACGCCAACTTCCCCGTAGCCTACGTCCAAAAACTCTACACGGATTATCGAGCAGCCGTTGGTCGACGGGAGATGGACCAAGTACCGGCAGCTATGCAAGCATTTCAAGACGCCATGAAGAAATTTCCCACGTGCTCGGAGTGTCCTTTACTTTACGCTCAAGTAAACTTTTCTCTTCATTTTTTAAATTAGTTGGTATGCTTCAATATGGTTTATTTGCAGGTGTTGAGTGAGCAAGGGGATTTTAAGCAAGCTGACGAGTACTTTGAAAAAGCTCTCGAACTGGATAAAACCAATGCCACAGCTTTTGTTCATCGGGGCTTATTGAAACTGCAATCCGAAGGAGACGTAGAAGGAGCTGTGAAGATGATTACGAAAGCTATTGATCTGGATCCCAAATGCGAATTCGCTTATGAAACTTTGGGCACTATTGATGTTCAACGGTTAGTTTTATTGGAAAAAAATTTGAAAGTGAAGGGAGGAAATTGATCGTTTCATTCTTGTTTTAGGGGCAATTTGAAGAGCGCAATTGATATGTTTGATAAAGCAATCGAGTTGGCACGGACGGAGATCGAGCTGTCACATTTGTTCTCCTTGAAGGATGCAGCTTTGGCCCAGCGCAAAGTCGCGGAGTCACTGGGAGTCACTTTGCCAAGCCAAGCGTAAACTGCGATTAGTTAGAAACCCAGGAATTTGGGAGAATAAAAAGTCAGATGCAGATTTGGATATAGTTGGTAGCGCAGGAAAAGCTGTAATTCCTTAGCAATTGTACCTGCAATTCAGCAGGATCAGTTGCAGATCGTTTAATTATTGTAGATTACGAAAGAACTTCAATAAACATGCTGGTTCCCTTGGAGAAGTTTACGTAATGCGCAAAACTGCGTTGGACCTTCATATATTCGCAAATTTACAATTTGGTAATGGACTATAGTAATCCCGTTGTTGACTAATATGCTATTAATTAATTCAGTTAAAAAATAACACCTTATACTTCAACTCAAAAATTATTAATTTGACGTTAGTTTTGTAATATTGCGAAGCCCAATTTCATCGGGTGTCAAGTCTTTCCAATAAAACAAGACGACAGGTCTAACTGTCCAATAAGCTGGGCAAGTGGATGTCCGAAGGCGTGAACAGGAACGGAAGCTTGTCAAATTGCTCTAACTCAATTGTTCCAATTGCTCTCACTCAATCCCAATAAACATCCACACTTTTTCAGGCAATGCAGATTGAACTTAACTACGAATAGTTAACGATTAACTGATTAACTTAACCTTGCATTTGGTAGTTAAAAGTAAACAATATCAAAACACTTTTTGCTTATTTTTCGCTTTCTTTAGTCACCCTGCGAATGTTTCCTAGTTAATCACCTTCAGTCTCATGGTGTTGGTGTTGTCCATCGCAAACAGTGGTGCTGATGGGGGGGGGGGGTTCGTGAGGAGTAACTCCTCTTGGCCATGTTCTGGGGGGGGAATTGAATGGAATTCCCCCCCTCGAAAATTTTGTGGGGGAAATTTTTCCACCCAGAGTAACCACCCCCAACAGTGATCACCACACCACCAATAATTTCAACTATGAATACAAGTGTGAGTTTCTGATTCCTTTGTTTTTCAGCTTAGGTGACATACAAAAACTAGTGCTACAATAGCGTTGAGATCGTCGTCGTCCTCCTCAACCACCAACCAGCAACTCTGCTTCGGTGGGTTCAATGCGTTTCTTGCGATCTTCAATCGGGTGCAGCTCTTCTACATCAGAGTCTTCGTTTATTTTTGTTATTTCAATCTTGGTAGGTTTGCGTTTCTTGCGATTTTCAACCGGACGTAGCTCTTCTATTTCGGAGTCTTCCATTTGTTGGTCTTGTGTTTCTTACATTCTTCAACTGCTTGCACCTCTTCTTCATCTTCACTTTCAATGTCGGACACTTCCGTTTTGAACACAACCTCTTTTTCCTGGTTGTTAATGTATTCTTTCAACACCAACAGCGAACCGATCACGTCATCAAGATGATCGGTTGGAAAACCATACGTTGCGCCATAGGTTGTCGGCTCTCCGATGGCTCGTAACACTTTTACTGCCACCACCCAACGTTTTGCTGGTTTCTTGAGTGTGCATAGTACCAATGTCCTTTGACGTGTAGCCTACTGTCTTCTCCAGAAAGCGGGTTGGGCTTTCATCAGCATATAGACGGATTGCCATTTACGCTCGCTTCTAAATCCAGAATTGTAGCAGACACCACTCTGACTGTTGCGAGTTTGACATGATGGTCAAGTTCAGAAAGTTGACTTTTTAAATGTTGTGTGCAGCTTATAAAGATCATCGACCGACTGTGAGAGTCGGGGAAACTGCGCCGGCGCGAGATAGTGGGGTTATCAAACAATCAGCGAGGGGAGCGACGCACATGCGCAAGAGTGTGGGTTGTCAAACATTTTTGTGTGACAATTGCGCATGTGCAAGAGTTGGTGTTATCGAGCATGTTAGTATGGGTGCGTTTTATTGTGAACTGATCCGTTCACCAGTTCTTCCGTTGAACGGCTCTCGTTGACAATAAAACGTACGTTCTGCAGGTCGCCGTTCAACTGACTGAGTTGAGCTCTACTAATGCACCTTGACACCTTGAGCACAGTAGAACGGAAGGCGGTTTTCGAACTGCGCGCCAATAGCCATCTAGTTGAGCTGTTCACGCTACGTCCGTTCATCTGAACCCCGTCCACGCGAAAATGCCAGTTGAGCTAACTGGTCAACGCAGTTCTTCAGTTCCGTTCACAATAAAACGCACCCTATGTAGAGCGTGCTGGTGCATGCGGGTTGGTGTTATCAGTCAACAGTTTGATGTGCACGATGGCGCACCAGCCGAAAAGATTTGTTACCACTTTGGGTAAATTTGATATTTACACTGTGGCTGCAAATGGTTATCAAAGTGTAGTAACGTGTGATGGTTCAAGTCAACCATGCATTCGTTTTGTACGTATAACGAAGATCCGATTGTATTTCACAACAGTTTCAACGAAATTTGGGTTTTCCGGTTTATTCCAGAACCTTCTCAACAAAGGATGTTGGTAAACCTGTTTGTTGGTGGCAAGTCTGCATCGATCCAATCTATTAACGGAAACGGAAGTCTGCTTGATGATGGACTGACCTGGTCAATGATCACCTCTGATCATTTCCTATGGAATGACAATATACAATCCACATGGACTTCTAAAGAAATTACTACACCGATATTTGTGTACACCTGCACGCTTAAACGTTAAACTTGAGTAACAATAAAAACTTGTTATGATGACTACGAAACGTTTCTCCCGACTTATGATGTGTAGGCTACTTAGTGGCATTCAGACCAAGAAGGCAACTTC
>JAGJRP010000120.1:0-93970 GCA_022832235.1 Lepidurus couesii
CTTTTCAACTCAGCAACGTAATCCCGCAACGATTCTCCCATTTTTTGACGACGACGATAAAAATGAAAACGCTCCGCAATCTCGATTGTAGGTTTAACGAAATGCTTCCTAAGCGCTTCACAAATCTCGCCAAAAGTCTTTGTTGTAGGCTTTACAGGGGCGCAAACTTGCCACAAAACTTTACAAGCATAAGGCCCAGCCAATGTAAGGAAGATTCCCCTTTTTTCAGTGTCATCAACTACGCCATTCACAAAGAAATATTGTTCCATGCGTTCAATGTAAATTTCCCATGGCGTATCTGCAGTATAATGTTCAATATGTCCAATGACACGGTCACGCCCACGCCCACTTGCCACTGCCATTGTATAATGCAGACTGTTCAAGCGACAAGTTAAAGAGACACTCTTATTTCAAGACACACAGTCTAAGGCTCAACTTAAAGTTAATCACGGAATTCAACAATTCCAATTGGCATAGCAACTATTCAATTGTATAGCACGAAATCCCATCCTCGTCGCCACTTTTGTAATGTATTTTAAGCTTGTAGCAAACAAGATCTGTATTCTGAAAAAGCCAAGGCGGACTGAACCTGTCATAGGGTTGAGTTCCTATGACAGGTCAGCCCGGGGCAATAGTATACGTCACTAATACCTCAAGCAAGTACACCACATAACCCAGGCGCGCTTATGCAAACCATAGGGAAATCAATGTAAAAGCTAGGCCAGTTTGGTTAGGTCTAGTTAGGGTAGGTTAGTCAGGTTAGGTTAGGCCTAGAATATGTTCAGGAATGTTCACTTGTCATTTTGGTGAAGTTTTTACAATTTTAGAACGATTAGGAAACGAGCAAATCGAGGGCGGGTGGTATAACCCAATAGTACCTGTGTTCTTTTGCATGTTCTGGCATCATGGTCTTGTAGCCTATTTCTTCTCTGACATTTCCTTTCCATTGCTAGTGCCTGGGATATGCATTGCATTGCCTGGGATATGTCCAGAAAATACAGAAAGGAATGGGAAGCCGACTTCCCATGGCTGACGAAACGCTCTGATGGCACCGAAAGTGCGTACTACATTTTGTGCCGTTCTATCTTAAAAGCACAAGGGCTCTTTAAAGGAACATCAGAAAACTGCCTCGCACATTGCAAGAGACACGACCAAGACGAACAGTCAGAGGCAGTTAACATGCAAGCCAGTACCTTTAGTTAAAAAAGACGAAACTAAGAAAGCCGAAATAGGTACTTTTTCTTACCCCGACCATTTTTTCAGGATTTGTATGTCAAGCGGAAATAACCAATATTAACCTTACCTTATACAAGCGGGCATAGCCTACAGTCCAAGCCTCTCGTTTAAGCTACTACCTTCGTGTATTACCGCGGATTTTATGGCTAAACACGCCCAAATCTTACTTTACCTTTTCTAGTCAAATTTACCCTGCCTACACGCTTTTTGGACCCCTTTTTTGGTTTTAGATCCTTCTATTCGGGATGATGATCAATTATTGCTTTACTGGTTTCATTAGGAAGTTTGAGATAGGTTCAAAAGAAAATGGGAGATTTCGTCTGCTAGAGAATATTCAAAGATTGCCATTAGGGCAGGACTCGGGATTTTGTTTTCGGGGGTATTTTTTTCCCATTATAAAGTCTACATTAGAAAATAAGAATTTCAGGGGGGGATTGAACCCCTATATCCCCTCCCTGTACGGTGGTGATTGGCTTTGCTGCAAATGTAATTTTATTAAGATACACTATAAAATTATAAATTAGATTAAAACCAGTGGGTTCCACTTAGATGGGTAACAGAATTTCACAAATCTGAAAACGTTTGGAAACTCTAAAAAAATCGGTCGGGGTATAACCGAAGGAACTCTTAAACAGAACTGGCGTTGAACATGTGTTGCCACTCCCCAATTGTAACTATGGATCATCTTGGTGAAATTGTGTCTCGCAATGGGAAAGGAAGCTTGTGGGAAGGCTTGAGGATGCACAGGACAAAATGCTCCCAGATAATCAAGAACGTGATCGCAAGAGCTCTTGAAGAAGAAGTCGCCCAAGAGCTGAAAAACAAGAAGTTTGCGGTCCTCATCGATGAATCGACAGACATAACTACAGCTAAACATCTATGTATATGTGTGAGATATTTCTCAGAGTTAGAGAATAACATCATATATGATTATCTGGGGCTAATTCCTGTGGTATCAACCACGGGCGAAGATCTCTTTCTCGCCTTGAAAGAGAAGCTAGAATCTGTTGGGATTTCTTTCTCGAATTGCATTGGGTATAGCTCCGATGGCGCAGCGAACGTTATTGGAGCTCACAATTCAGTTTGGTCTCGTGTTAAGGCCGAAACCCAACATTGTGTCCAACTTAAATGTATTTGCCATTCTCTCAACCTCGTTGTGCAGCATGCGTTTGAGGCTATACCATCCAGCATTGGATTTTTATTGACAGAAATTCCTTCCTTCTTCTCGAAGAGTCAGATAAGACATGAGGATTTCCTTAGTTTGTTTGAAAGAATGGACCTAAATAGTGACAGACAAGGTACCCCAACTCCTTTTCAGAAGTACTATGTTACTCGCTGGTTAGTGCGAGGCAAAGTCGTGTACAACCCGCTGGTAAACTGGCAGGAGTTGAAGGCCTACTTTAGCCAAATGGAACTCAAAGCTCCGGCTAGTGTGAGATACAAGGTTTCGTCGATCAGCAATATGCTGAAAGACGACTCCGTGTACCTCCTGATTGTGTTTCTGACGCCTATCGTGAGGGAATTTAAGCAAATTAACGCACTATTCCAAAGTGCCAGTGTGGATCCCGAAAAGCTTGTTCGTGAGCTCTCTCTCCACCACAAGTGTGAAGGATAGAGTTTTTGACGTCAGAGGGTATCAAAAACCTCTTTCCCGTGTAGATTTCGGAGCGAAATTTTCTTTTGAATGTGGAGCGTTTATCCAAAATCAATCTTGCGGCACTAAAGAGGGTGCTGAAAAAATTGTTGAGACTGTCCAAGGGAGATGTTTGATGTTTCTCTTGGAACTTATTTCTCAAATGGAGTCTTGTCTTCCGGAAAATACGGAAATATTTCGTGGATTGTCGTATCTGTCGCCAAGTCGAGTCCTTTCTCAAGTGGACAAGGTAAATTTTGGTGAGCTACCTCTGGGACACCTAATGGGAACAAATGCCCAGTTAATAGAAGACCAGTACAGAAAAGTTAGCCTTATCATCTGGACTGACACGGATCTTTTTAAAAATTCAACCATTTCCAAAGACGCAGTCAAGTTCTGGTCCTCATTCAGAAGCTATCAGAATGTACTAGGAAGTTTTGCATTTAGGGAGTTAGCTGACTATTGTTTGGCCTGCTTATCTCTGCCCATATCTAATGCTTTCGTAGAGAGAGTATTTTCTCAAGTCACCTACGTGAAGAGTAAACTTCGTAATAGAATGCAGATAAAAATACTCGACTCAGTTGTTAGAGTGACATCGTACCTTTCAAGTAGAGGTTTATGTTACAAGGAATACACTGTGTCGGCTGGAATGGTTCAGCAATTTACCAGCAAAATGTACGGTGAGAATATTGATGGTGAAACTGAAGAACTCCAAAACTCGACCAAAAACATTTACGGGAATCGCAGTTGAAGCAGGTGAAGCAGTCGCGGTTGACATTGCCATTTCGAATTGAAGCAAGAGAATGAACAACGTTAGTAGAAAATCCAGAATGAACCAGTTCATAACATTCGTAACACAACGGTGAAGGCACGATAGTTCCACAAGGCAGTAGCAAAATGAGAGAATTTGGAAAGTATCAGACTTAATAATTGAATGAAAAGGCAGAACCAAATCCCGCATGCAAATTTAACTGTATCTTCCAGTAACAGTCACTACACTACCCATTCGAGTACCAGAATCCTTTCACAAAAATCCCATCCTCGTCGCCAAAATTTGTTATATTGTCACGTCTAAGTCTGACAGGGCATAAAATCTGTCAGGTAATTAGACGTATTGTTCGAGGAAAGGTGGATTTACTGAATTGTATTGGGATAAAAACAATGGTGAAGCTAAGGGCCCGAAGACTACAGTGAACAAAGGGACTATTACCCAACTATCAGGACTAACAACGACTCTCTACTCTTTGACTCGACTCTGTCTCTCTCTGAGTCTCTAACCAAGACTGCCTTCTTACAAGAAGGCTCATCCCAAACGTTAACAATGTTGGCATACATTCCCGCGTAGCCCCGGTGCTCCATCCGACACCATGTGCGTCAACAGGATGGGTAATCCAGTGCATGGGGTCAGGGATCACCGAAGCCCTGTGCTAAGTAAGCTACAGCAATCAGCGAAAAGCAACACCATGTATGTAATCCGGTACGTGGGATCAGGGACCATCTTAGCCCTGCATACTGACTTACTGAGTCATGCAGAGTCAGCTGCAAAGATTAATAAAAAGTGTGAAAAATGCAAGCAAAGCGAATATGACCGTGACAATATATACGAAGGGTAGTGAGGTGCACGAACTTTCTAGATGTAAGGCAGGAACTGAACTGCTTGTATTGTTGAGGTTGGCAACAAAGGTGCAACACCAGCTCCATCTTGTATACAGGCAATTTATAACAATTTACTCCCCCGTACCAAAAAAAAACTATTTTCTTTTTGCCAAAAACCCCATTTACCATATTCCCAATTTAACTACCAGTAACAAAACGAAAGAACACTAATGATACAAAAATTCTGGTTGACGAGTGCTTTCCTTCACTCTTTGAGAACGTCGGAGTTCGATAGGCGGTTCCGGTGAACTGGAACAAGGTAACGGCACTACGGCAAGCGGCTTCTGAGGCGAGGGAAAGTTTTCTGAAGCTGCAGATTGTACACCCTTCACAGGAACAGCGTCAAACGCCGACGATTGAACCGACGATTGAACAGGAGACAAGGCAACATGGAATGGTGAAAGCCGAACTGGGCTAGATTCAGGTGGAGGTTCTTCCACAACCACCTCCTCCTTCTCCACTACTGAATAACTTCTTTTCATCTGGTCGAAATGGCGCTTAACTAACACTTCCCCCACTCGTACTTGATACAGATAAACTCCTAGGCGACGTGTTACAATGCCCTGTTGCCATTTCGGGAACCCCTTCCGGAAATCTCGTACGAGAACAGGGTCACCCACGGAATAACTACTTACAGTTTCGTTGGTCCTAGTCAGCTTAGTTGGAAGCACAAGATCTAATCTTGTTCTGGGTGCGTACCCGCAAGCATGACTTCCACAGGGCATTTTCCCGTGGTTGCATGAGGAGTAGTGCGGTAATTGAATAAAAATCGGGATAACTTCGTTTGGAGTGGTACGGTGTCTTGTCCGGCTTTCTCCAAGTAGGCTTTCACGGACTGAACAAAACGTTCGGCCAATCCATTGGTTTGTGGGTGGTACGGTGCCCCCATCAATTCCGGTGCCCTCATCATTTCAGAAACATTAAAACAATAAAGTAAAAAAATATCAAAGTTTATTTTACATTCGTTTTTCCTTGTTTAAATACTATGACACGTCTAGATTAATGAGAATGAAACGGCATGCTTTCTCAAAAATTAATATTTCCTTTCACACACTTTGAATTTTCACTGAAAGTTCACCAACTGTAGCTAAGAAGGCAATTTCACTCATCTTTAGCATAACCAAGGCTCTGGTCGGAACATCTAAGGGCTCCAGCTGTCTCGCTATATATGTGCTGACCAAACACTTCAGACTCGGACAGGGCTTTGGGGACGACCAAAGCAGATGCAACTGAGGCCGACAATGCACACGCTGTTTCAGACAGTTTCTTGGAATTAAGCTCGGACGAAGATAGCAGACGATCTATCTATAGGACCTGTTGGTGAAGCCTTAACTCTTTCCCTACAAGTGAATAATTCAATGTATTGTTTAACACAATGAAAAGATACTTACTCGGACCAGGCTGACTAACCGATGAATCACTGTCCACCGTTAAAGCAGCGGGCGTGCCTGCACGACTGACACCTATAAGTAGAAAAAATGTCTGTCATACAATCAATGACGTTAATAATTTTATACTTACAAGAAAACTCTTGGCCCTCTGACGGTAACGGAGTTAGACTAGGCTCTAGAAAAATTTCTTCAGTGAATGTAAGGTCGTCTTCGAAGTTGGAAGTAGTCCTATAAAGACTTCTTAGTAAAGAAACACAATACATCTATTACATACTCCGTTGGCGGACAATCATCAATAAAAGACATATGTTCCAAAAATGCCCAAGCTTTCTTATTTAAATCTCATGGGATTGCTGCTGGAGGAGGGGTCAGCAAGAAGACGAACTGGAATCTTAACCCCGCCTACAACGTCCTTCCCTTCCCTAACTGCACGGAAATACACGAGTGGCTCAGGTTAAGCCATAACTAAATGGTGTTGTGTTCTCCTCTTACTAGTCAATTTCTAACGCAATTTTCAACACACAGGTGGGCGCGCGATCTGGTGGATAATGCTATTCGTGTGGCCACTCTGCGGAGGCATCCTAGGTGCTACGCAGGACGGAGGAGTACACGAGGGCGTACACTTTGTAGATGAGGGGCAGGTCATTTTTGCAGGTGCGAGGTGTGTAATGGTCACCGATGTGGACCCAAATCCTCTGAGCCAGCTACTGGTGAAAAATTGCGAGGCCCTCTGGATCGGAAGATGTTATGCAGAGCAATTCACCCATAACCAGGGAGTTATACAAGGGTTTCGTAACTCGTGTTTAACTTCGTACACCCAGACCACTCAGTTAAAAATGTTGAATTTTTAATGCGTATAACTTGTTTTAGCTTTTTAACTGAACAGTTTAACTATGTTTAACATTTTAACCCATGCAACTCTGTGTTTAACTGAGTTTAAAACAGTTTAATGGAGATTTAACAGAGTTTAACGGAGTTTAACTGAGTTTAACCGAGAGTTTAAACCGAATCTCTATACCTGTTCGCTGTAGTGAAAAAAAAAAATTAAAAAAAAAGGTCCAACAAGCGAGGGCTCTCGTTTGGAACATCCGATATACCGCGTATGAATTAAAGAAGTAAAAGGTTTCCAACTTCTTGATGGATGCTTCCCCTTTCAAAAACGAGTCATAACAGAAAAATGTTTGAGTTTGGCTTTGTGTTATTCTGAGCTCATTCTGAGAAAGAACGTCATAGAAAACAGTGCAGATTGGAATTACATAGCAATGTCGGGTAACGTAGAAACACAGGCGGAAGATCTGGAGTTAACCAGTGAACAGCGATTCTTTAAGGAATTAATTAAATTGGGCAATCTACGCCCACACATAGCTGAACTCCTAAAAACTTCGGGTTACTGTACCTGGGAAACAGTCGCGGAGATAAATACTGACGCTTTGAAACAGATGGAAGATTTTGCAAGGACAAAACTAGTAAAGCGATGGTCTAGTAAGTCGGAAGAGACCGAAAGAGTTTTTGAAGACCTTTTTTTCGACACTCCAGAAGAATTTGAAATTCTAGCCGGCGAATTGGCCCAGTTGAAACGTGCCATAGAATACGGAAAGAAAAGAAGTGCCGGTTTTGAAATTTATCTAAGCCTTTAGTAAAAAAAAGCCCCGCCTTCAAGTTACAGTACCGAAAACCACAGGAAATTCAAAAGCTTACCAAGCTTCCATGCAAAACTTGGCGGAAGTCTCGGGAGTTGCTGGTCCGTCTGGTACCGCACATAATCCTACGTCACAGCCCGCGACAGTTCACTTACTTGTTAAAAAGGTAACTGCATGGATTGAAAGCCACATAGAAGAGCTGTCATTTGCTTCGGAAGATCTTGAATTTCCCAGTGAAGAAGATGCATTAGGCAAAAGCCTATAAAAAGAGTGCAAAAGGCAAAAATACCTATTAAGTGTCTGCGATGTAAGACAAACTTCAGTTGTTTAATAACAAAGAACGGTCTTTATTGGAATTTCGGATCCGTTACGCGGCATCTGTCACAGAAACATGATAGAAAGATGGGCGAAATTAGTGGCTGTCATGCCAACACTGTGAAGAACTACTTCGCCAATAACCAACCCAATTCAGCAATTGCCGCGCCTCCACAAGATTACCACGAGGTTACATCAGTTGTCAATGTAAATATTGACGAAGAAACAGAGATGTTGGATGGAGACTCCACAGCGGAGCTCGGTTTTTAACAACGGGAGCTACTGAGACCCACAGTGCTCCCGTGAAATGGAATAGTCGGGTGTATAGGCGTCAAGAAATGCGAAGAAATTTAGATGAAAGGGACGGCTTACAGCCTCGGATAACCGAATATTACAAAGTGCTAAACGTTTTAAAGAAACTGGAGCGGGACAACTTACTGCTGAGAGACCTTTGTAAGGAACAATGAGATCGTATCAGCGTTATAGCTAATTGCTTTGGTTCAGTTAAGCAATTGTCTACCTTATGCTAATGTCTACCTAACATCTGAATTCCTAGAAAGATCGTCGTGGTTTTCGATACGACGATGAAAAGTTTGGTACGGTTTGCATCGTACTGTTGAGATCCCCACACGTTACGATACCCCTGGTTTTCTCTGACGTGGACAAGTTCTTCTGGTAGGGGTTTAGAAATTGTGTAGAAGTTGTGTTGTCCTTCAGAAGAACTATGTAAGTCCATGTCGGAGAAAAACCGAGGGTATAAGTACAAGTGGCACACGACGCCAGTATAAAAGTTAAGCCTGGGTCGCGCCACGGGTTAGTCGACCTGCAGTTGTTATGTACTGTATTGCGACTGTGACGAAGCACTTGGGCTGCGTTCCAATTGGCGACTCAACCCGGGTTGAAGTGGGTTTTCGACCCAGGTTCCAGAACTCGCCTGTTCCAATTGGCCAAACTCGGGTTCAAAGCGGAGTTTAGGTCCGGGTTCTAAGACCCCACTTTTTTCCAGGGTTGAGACCAGCAGAACCGGGATGAGGGACGTTTCGCGTCTGGGTGCTAGGTGGAGTCGTGTCGTTGTAAACAAACCCCCGTTCAAGCGTGAAAGAAACAGTCGTGCATTGTCAAATAAAAGGTATTTCAATAGTATTATACTTTCCTTATACATTCATGGTGTCGCACTTGTATTTATTTTAAGTTTTCTAAAGGCAAGTTCGTGTACTATTGCTCTGATTCTTTAGTCTAGTTATGGGTGACACGAAAAAGAAAAGATCTGTCTGGGGAGTTGAAGAAACACGGTTCCTCAATCATGTTTGGGGAGATCCTGAGATGCCGACTCGTTTTGAAAGCATGCAGAGGAAAGAAGCCCTTTTCAAAGAAATTCAAGAACAAATGCTTGAGCATCAGTCCTTCTCGTTACAATTTTGATGAAGTAGTATTGTATCATTGAGTGCAATACAGCGATTCATTGTCTCTGATTGCAAATTATATCGATTCCAACCATAACCCGATTGAATAGTACATGTGCCTATTGGGACACGGGTTTACTCAGCCCGAGCCCGAGTGAAAGAACAGTGGCGGCTCCCAGTTTTCTCGGTGTTCCTCTTAAAGTGGATCCAGTTGAGACCGAGGCAACAGCAGGTGACCTTGGGGCAAGAGAGGCGTTCGAAATGGCGCAACAAAAGATGATTGTCAGTGCGCCAGAGTTTGACGGTAAGGGCGATTTCAGCAAGTTCATGGCCCGGTTTCGTCGTGTAGCCGTAGCCAATAGCTGGACAGATGGGCAAATGTTCCGCATCCTGCCCGCATTAATGGTGGAAGATGCTGAGTGTGTGTAATGCTGGCTTTACACTGGCCTGTCGGCGTGTCGAAACACGCGACAGACGACAGACACCCACGGAAAAAAGAAGAAACTCGGCTTCTGTCGCTTGTGTGCCGCCACCAAAAGTTGAGCAGCGCTCAACTCCGTCTGTTGTCAGTCTGTCTGACTGTTTCTGCCGGTTTTTCTACTCTTTCTGCTTTTTTCCGTGGGTATCTGTCGTCTGTCGCGTGTTTCGACACGCCGACAGGCCAGTGTAAAGCCAGCTTTAGACTTTCTGTATCCCGTACCTACTTCCTTTACCGAGCTCGTGGAGGGGCTGTCTCGCATATTTCAACCCAAAGAAGCCCAACGTTTGAAGCGGACGGAATTCTACAATCGCACCTTGTCGCGGGAGGAGTCAGCCCATGTATACGGAAGCGATCTTCGCCGGTTGTTTAGAGCTGCTAACCCCGACATCGTCACAGAAGACATCATCGAGCGTTTTGTCACTGAGCAATTTGTGAAAGGGCTACCGGCCGATTGGCGGCCCCGTTTCTACGATGCCCAGCTGACATCAGTTGCTGCCCATGTGGAGAAGTTAAACATCACGCGAGTGTCCAAAGAAGTCGTCCGCCAAACTACACCAATCAAATTCCGCGTCTAACCGTAAGTTGTCGATTATGCATAAGCCAAGCAGCGGGGGTAAGTCAAAATCTCCCCCTAGCAAGGACGGAGCGTCAGGCTCGAAATGTTATGGCTGTAAGCAGTCCTGACACTTAGTAAGGGATTGTCCCGTAGTTTGCTCGGGTTGTACGTTGAAAGGTCATTTAAAAGAAAGTTGTAAGATCATATGTCTTAAATTTAAAAAGGTAGGACACTTGAGCAAGAATTGTCAAGTTGTTGAAGAGAGTGCAGTATCCCGTAGAGTTACAGTAGAGTCGTGCCCGGTCCTAAAGATCCGAGTAGCTGATGTATTTTGTAATGCTATCTTAGATAGTGGGAGCCAGTGCACCCTGTTGAGCTCGTGCGTAGCAGATCATTTGTCAGACTTGGTAATTAGACCTAGTCAATGTCAGTTTACGACTGCTAAGAGGGATTTAGCCTTAAAAGTAGAGGGCGAAGCCAAAGTAGCCTTGTCGTGGGGTAAGAAGGGAGAAGTTAGTTTGGATATGTTAATTGTAGACTGTCATGAGTTGATTCTTGGCATAGATTTTCTAAAAGCTACTTCTGCTCAACTTGACTTTGGTAAAGGTACGCCGTCTATCCGAAATGAATAAAAATGAAGACCTTGTGAGCCACCTAGTCAACCCTAATAGTACTTTTTGGAGGACATACAAGAACTTCGAAATCTTGCAAAACTTACCGAAGGTTACCAAGGGTTAGAGGCGGGACTCCAGCTTTCCCAGATTATAGTCAGAGCTAAGATAATCACGATTTTAAGATAATCACGAAGCGTGGCTCTTTGACCTTCACATTGACATATGGGAAAGGGCCGAAATTTTAGTAAAAATTAACGCCGCCTTGCCAAAAGGATGGGTTGGGATCGAGGTGGGAGACCTGGGTGGCCTCTGGGCTATATACCAACATTGCTGTGTCCATTCCGCAGCCTACCAAGGGAAATTACGATTATTCATCGAGATTCCCTTGTGCGAACCACAGTACTATCTCAAACTATTTCGCGTTCTGCATGTACCCGTCCCAATACCTGATAGTAGTTTCTTGAGCGAAATCTTAGACCTGCCCAAGTATTTGGCCATGTCCGGGGATAGGAAGACGTACGTGGATCTTAGTCAAGTCGAGGTGGACTCGTGTAAGGCCTACGAAATCAAGGTATGCCCCCTAGTACGAGAGTTCAGACGAATAGCTACAGGACCTTTCTGTATGGCCGCCCTAATAAAAGATGAGGCTAACCATACCGATCGGTTCTGTCGAAAAGATGTTAGGAAAGCAGACGCTTCCTCTTTAGTCCGGGTGGGGCCCCGAAAATGGTTGTACTTGTACTCAACCGGTAAGACCATCGGAGTGACAATTGCTTGCCATCCAAACCTAAAAGGGAACGGGGAAGGTAAAACCAACACTATCAAAATACAGGGGATAGGAATCATTGAGGTACCTGATGCATGTGTGGCCATCAGCCAAGAGTGGATTTTGGCCGCCTCCTTGGACCCTTTCGGTCAGTCAATCACCTCACGTATTTCTGCTTGGTCCCATTGCGCTTTTTCTATTAACCTGACCCAACAACATCTGCCCACGGCCAACCTTACCTGGACGGATCCGAAAATAGCCGACCACACCAAGACTTTAGAGAAGGAGAGTGGTAACATAGCTGCCAGTTGGAGAACGACTTGGGACGCGTTCCAGAAAGCCGCGAGCAGCGCAAAAACACCTTCGAGGGAACCCCGACGAGTGGGGCCACATCAGCTATCGCACAATCCACAATAACCATTTCCGGATCGTTCATAGCGATAGTGTTGGTAATCGTCGCCCTCCTGAGCTGGATCTTGTGGCGGGCCACCGTTGGCCGTAACCACGCCCTCCAGGCACGTGTCGAACACCTACAGGCAGCCTTATGGCTCCATGGGCATGCCGCTTTTGAAAAACCAAGTTACAATCTGGATACGCTCATACGACATGTTCACGCGCTATCAGTGAAGACGCGTGCCCATGGAGGAGCTTCCCACTTAAAGGGGGAGTAAGGTTTCAAAATGAAAAAATATATGTTATAGAAGAGACCAAACTACATGTTCTGGCTGAAGAACCAATATGTCAATTATGCATATTAACCGAGTAATTAATTATTTAGCGGTTTTAGCCCCGCCCCTTTCCGCCAAATTTCAAATTTTCCTATCCTAATAACGTTGGCGGACAGTTGGCCGGAGGCCTAGCGACTTTACCTGTGAGCGCATTCAAAATCGATCCCGGTTCTCATAGGGACATCATCGTCGTCTTTATTTTGAATGCTTAAACAAGTCTGTAGGTGCTTTGGTTAATTTACAAGCTCAATCACAAAAAGATGACTTTTTCTTCGCGCCGCGACTTGCGGGCTCCGCTCAACGCCATGTAGGAAGCGTTACCCGCAAAGTGGGAACCGCCGCGTTCGGTCCCATTGCCGGGGGAAGGGCTCTTGACTGCGAAGCCGACCCGAAACTTGCCCAAAGGCTCCCAGGCGCGGATCTCGGCCCGGCAGGCCGGCAATCGCGTGATGGCGCGAAGAAAACGTCGTTTTTTGTGTTTTTTTGCGTTTTTCGTACCTTACTCCCCCTTTAACTATCAACAAAAAACCAGTTCACAATGCCTACTAACGCAAGAAAAAAAACTTTCAAGTTATATAACTTGTCCATGTATCCTAGTTCATTGCGAAGAAGGAGAGGAGCGAGAACTTTCCGAAGAACACGTATCCGAGTAGACAGGCAATTTCAAATATAACTTCATGCCCTGCCGCCAAAAATAAAGTTTGGTATCTTGCGTCTGTTTATTCCCAAACCCAAAGCTGGCCAAGTGGAGCTTTACTGGGTGAAGTTCTGAAAAATGTACTTACTCCTATGTGCATGCACTAAGCGTCTTTTCACCTACAGGTTATACATTTAGCGTAATAAGCGAGTCAACAATAAAAGGAAGCTTTTCAAGTCCGACTCAAAAAAACCAAACACATCATCGCAGCAGGCTAAGTAAACGGAGCAAGAAAAGCCATGAAAAAAAGGAGCAAAAAAGAAAACCCTGACGTGCTAACGTCGTATCACACGTCCTAATTTCCAACAGGTACTCTTTTGCAGCTCTAATGACTTCATAAGTAGCGCTTGTATTATATCATATATGCAAGTTTTGAGCTCTCTCTCTCGTATAAAAACATTCAATCCCCACTTTTCACTGTTGGGCTTTCGCGAAAATCAGCTAATACGCTTAATTATTTGCCACTCTTTTTGAAAAAAAAATACTTAAAAAAAATTAGCTTCAAGTTGGCCTAAGTTATACGGGGCACGGGGCACGTTTTAGGCCCAAAGCACTGACAATCTGCCGTGAATAAGAGGGTTTGGGTATAGTTGCACGGCACGGCACGCTCAGTGGAGCTAGCGCATAAATTTTGGCAAATGACAGCTTTATTCCTCGTTTACTACCTGCTCAATTCATAAAGGTAATAAAACGCGAGCCTCAGTAAGACGCCCCTTTCACAGGAACCAGGCATCCACACACATAAAAGGGAATAGCTTCCACGCTTCCAAAGCACCTTGGCAAAATAGGCCCGTCTCAACCCACATTAAACCCCATCAGGGCACCTTTTCAGCCACGGATGTCGTTTAATGTCGTTTATACAAAGGTGTTTTAAGCGCCAGAACCTCTTTATTGCTTTCCCTTTTATCTATAAAAAGAGCATGAAGTAAAAAAGAAAGAAATTATTTGGTCTAGAGAAGGGGGTGGCTCTATCCGCCAATTGTTTATTTACGCCACTATTGGCTGGACGAAACCCGATTTCATGGCGCAACCATGACGACTAGTCCCGTTTTATAACCAAAAGGGGCCAAATTAGTCTTCTTTTAGTTGGCACGCATACGACCAGCCTTGACCAGCCTCCTCCCACCCTGCAAATCGAGTCCTCACATCAAACAAGACTCCCCTCCACGGCTCTATTATATCTCGTGGAACAATACCAGTGTACTGCAGGCAGTCTGGGGTATACTTTTAATAGCCAGCTTACAAGTGTCTCAATCTTGCCGCTCGCACGTAAAAATGCCCCTCCAACAACTTTCCTCTCCTTCTCCCTAAACAACGTGTAAGAACTGAAGAGCCCGGAAAACCTCAACTGGCATAATTAATGGAAAGCTCCTCGCCCTTGTTTTTCCATCTTCGGGAGACAATTCTTTCCATTTCTGAGATTCTCCACCGAATCCTCTCTCATATCGTAATTGCCGCACCCTGCTTGGCCCTTCACAAGCGTAGAATTGGCTTCCCTTCTTCTTCCTTCTTCTTTGCATCTCTTATAGATACCCTTTTCTTCACTTTCTCCATCCCATATTCTCATTTACGTGAATATGGAGGGCCAGAATGGCGTCCTAGTCTCGCTGGTTGGAGGTGGACGTCCCTGAAATATCTCACAACGCCTTCTTTTTCTTCTCCCATACACCTTCCATTTGTACTGTTTCACTCACGAAGGGGAATTACAAACGATGGGAAGATATGCAAAGGAAAAAAGCTGGTTCTAAGCGAGCACACCAACAGTGGGTTGAAAGGTACGGGCAATTTTTTTTATTTTATTTTAAAGTATAATTAAAAGGGGAGCCCAAATATACGAATCTTGTTGCTCGCGCACCCTGTCTGCTTCCCCATACTTTACCGAGGTCAATGATTCATGCTGGCAAGTATTCAACGGAGTTACTTGTTTCCTCTCCATTTTGTTTTATTATTTCTTATTATACTTTCCGTTGGCGCGAGCAAAATAGGCAACAGTAATGTGGGGATTGCTTGGGCGGCACGGCACTATCAAACATTTATGGACGCCGCGACAGTGTTGTGGTCGAGCAATTTTTTCGTTATTTTTTTAGAAAAAAATCGCCTCTTATCATAATTTACACACAAAAGGGAAAACAGAAGGAAGAAAAAGAGGATAAATACGAGCTACCATGCAACCCTACGCGTGAACAGCGAGACAAGTTGGCCCTGGAGGTGCATTTTGTTCGGGGTTCACGCTCTCTGCGAAAAAGAAAGGGTTATATCATAGGAAAAGGGGGATGGGGAACGGAAAATGGAGGCAACTCACGCTGCGTCACCGTGAACACAGAACATCACGCTTCAACGACATTGGCCACACTGCAATAAGCCGCGCTATTATCCCATCCCCGCCACAACATTAAATACATCTTTCTTAACGTCGCTTTTCTTTTGCTTTTCATGCGACAGCGTTCGACAGAGCTATAGTAGGACATACATGCAGCCTCTCCTTAATATAATCAGATAAGAAACCATGCTTGGGGAAATGTCATCGAAAAGATAATTGGTGTCACGATGGGCGGGAATGAACGTATTGTACTGTACGATAATGTGTCTTTTCCCTCTTCTTCCCATCTCTCTCTTTAAAAAAAACCCCGAAAAAACATGTAATATCGTGTGATACTTACAAGAAAACCTAACTGCAAACAGCATAGGAAAAATAATGGGCGCGGCATTAATTAGATCGTAAGGAAAAGGGAAATTGGTAAGGTGTTCGCATGCCAGAAGCTATTATGCTCAGCTGCAACACTCACTGTTCGAGTCGTTTATATTTATACTTTATATGTGGTACAAGTCCTCGCCTCGGGGTCACTTTTCGACTTACAGACCTTACAGACCACAAAAAATCCCACCCCATTGTTTTGTTTTTTTCAAGTCTTAACCCTAACCAACCCACCCAAACCGAATAAGGAAAAAAATGTTTCGCTAAATATCTTTACACGTAGTAAATCTAATTCCCCAAAGAGTTCTTGGGGGCCTAGACGCATGCCGTGACAAAAAGTAATCCCGTTAACGACCAGGCAATGAGGATGTAAAACCTAAGCGCGGCAAATTATATACTGGCTGTACAGTACAGACCGAGCGGAAAGTGCCGAAGCGTAGTCAAGTCTAAGGGGGTAATTTTCGAACGTTTTCACAGGCTGGAAAACTTCCCATTCCAACGCACCTATGTCTGGGGCAAGATGGCCTTCATTTTTTTCGGACTCGAACTGCATTGTTAGTGTTCCAATTTATTTTTGGCTACACTAGACAATTTTTTAAAGCTCTAGCCGTGAAAGTTGAAAGTGAAAGCAAAAATGCGCACTGCCTAAAAAAAAGTTCCCGGTGACCAGAAGAGGGCACAGACGTGATCTACCGTCCCTAAAAAACGGAGCGCTCCCCGTCAAATATTCAGGGACCCGGCATTTTTTACTTATTTCTTTTTTGGCTCGGGGACGCGCTCATTAAAAAATCCCCACAAGCTTAAGAGCGAACAGCATAATAATCACCTAGGAAAACTGGTCTGGTTTTCTTTAACGAATTTATTCGGTTGGCTGGCCTAATTTATTTAGAAGGCAAACTTCTGTAGACGAGCGACTTGGGCTTTGCGAATGTAATGTCTACATCCTGCGATACATAATCCCAATCTAGTGAAATATTTCCGAGCTGTAGATAGGGCTGTCTTTATTTATTTTACTCGTCGCTGAGATGCCAAGTTTGTTATCCTACCCATTCGTGAAGCTGGACGCTGTGGACTTGCCAGCGTCTTTCCTCCACTTTCACGAAAAGATGAAGGCTCTTAACGATATCCTAGGTCTTGTTATGCTTCTTCTAGGAACTCGGTTATCTCAAACAATTTTTTTCTAGAAGGAAAAGAGCTACGATTGCCCCCCCCCCCCCAATATATAAAATATAAAGAGATAACAGACAAAATAACAGCAACGTAAAGGGAATCTTTCTAATTTAACAAGTGCGGCTCAAGCGAGACGGTTCAGGGGGTATTTGTCTCGTGCTTATTTTAGGAGCATCGCGAAAACTTTGCTTCTTTCGCGAGCTTCGTACTCGTTAATTTGTGAAGCTTGTGAAGGCCAGACTCGAGTCGGTTGTAACCTGAAAGCTATAATAAGGCAGCAAATCTTTCAAGTCTCGCAAGAGGCTAATCAATACAATAATGTCCATTCCAGACTCCCGTTTTTATGTCTTTTTTTCCCTAGGTATGTGTTATTTTCTTCACTGGTCTGCCGGGGACGAGTGGACTCGACTCGACGTCCCTGACATAGGCCTCGCATAGACGTTTTCGTTTTCTCCTTTACTTCCAAACCTTCGACTTCTTCAAGTCGATTCCAACTCATATGGGCCTGGTGCCAGGCATCTCTTTCTCTTCTTTTTTTCCTTTTCCCTATGGGCCTCGTTTAATGCCAGTTTCTTAAAAAGCACTCTACGGCCTTCGTTCCGTTCACGTTGCGTTCCTGCAAGCCGTTTCTCTTTCAAGCTTCACGCTCACGCTACACACAAAGACCGGACCCAGACAAGGAATTCAGGACTATGACACGTACTGTACGCGATCTAACTCTACACTGTCTAGAGGCATCCTATAGCATACACGTCCCCCACATAGAGGACTTAATATTCTCCATATTAGTTAAAAGAAGACGCGGCGCAGCAATTGTTCTCTGGCCGGTGATGGCGTTGGCGATTTCTGGGAGAATTGCCAGCGCCCAAAATGAGTCGAGTTTGAGGCGATAAGGATACGATTTCCAAACTTTAGGGGTTTTGGTTCAGCCTCCTTTTCTTTCAATCCTCTCTCTCTTTTGCGTCTCTTCGTGTCGTAATTCGTTCATTTTATCCATTTTTATCCGTTCGTGAATGCTCGTTTTTCAACGTCACCCTTTATGGGACTCGGTGTGAAACAACACCTTGCGGCCTACCCTGCTTTGTATCTTGGTAGGAAGGTTAATCGCCACCTACCTAGGAATAATCATAATAAAAATAAAAAACTAGGATAAAGACTACAGATATGATAGCGTCTGATAGTGCGACTGAATGGCCTTCCCCCACCCTCACCCCCTCACTCCCTTCCCAAGGTCTCTCGGACTCGGTTTCAATGCTTAATGACAACGTGGATTAATTGAAAAGGACCTGGATTTACGCCACCACAGAAGCCGCATTCCATTTCCATAACATTCCCATATTATAATCGCTATCAAACCTGCGTTCCTGTCGTAACAACAACCCAAGATGAAAAAAAGAGTAAAAAACGATGGCCTTGTAATCGTACAGCCCGGCGGGGAACCCACAGATGACTAGAACTGTCACTCAATATTGCTTTTCCTTTTTTGCCACGGTCCACGGCGTATAGGCATACTCTTGCCAGCTCTAATGTGGTTTGTAGGCCTCACTCATATTGTGGGACAAGACGACAAAAACCCTGACATGGCAAGAAACTCTGAGCTATTATTTTTATTTATTTCCCTCTCTCTCTTTCTGTCTTGTTTCCCTCGTATTCAAGCTGGTCAGCAGCGTATTTTTATTCATGTTTCATTTTTTTTTTGGCCCCTGGAATACGAAGAAAATATCTCGTAGTCATATATGCAAGCGACGCCTCTTTGTCCCGTGCTGAATCACGGGGAGAAAGAAACTTGGGTAGCAAAAAAAATATTTAAAAAATATTAGTTTACTGTGGAAACGTCGACTGCACTGGAGTCTATGCTGGCAAGCTTTTTGGCCCAGTCGGTCCAGCTTTCGACGATAGCATGGGCTTGGCAACTAAGGCCATGCATGGATGTGCATCCTTTTTGGTCTCGGGAAAAGTTTCCCAGCGAGTATACACCCCCGGACAGAAGAGACCCAGCGCCCAGTCCTCGGCACGGGAAAAAAAAAGAAGGAAAAAAACTCCCACTCTACTCCCGCTGCCATACCAAACCCCTAACTCCCGACAGAAATAAATCAATAGTCCGGCCTCTTCTTCTGTACCTCCTGCACTTGCCTAACTTTTTATCCACCCTTTCTACCCTTCCCTTTTTATTCGAGCTCCATTTTTTTCGTTCCTGTCTCTTCCTATACTCCCGGTTAGGCCTTTTACACACAACTGGCCACTGCTCCCGTGTGTCCTTGTGGACGTGACCTTTATTGCTTACCCTATGAAACCGAGTCTGAGACTCTGAATGTCGGGCCAGATCTCTTTAGAGTCTTTGGTGTCTTTGGAGATTCAGAAACCATCCCCAAAGTTACCCTTTGACCATAATTAAGAAACACTTGCTTCTCCGATGTTTCTGTTAAACTTGCGTCTTTTAATAGTATTCCGGGAAGAAAAAAAAAATAGTAAAAATAGGGTTAGGGAATCTCTGGATTTGTACATAGCTTGCTCGGTTTCTTACTGGGTCATGTTGTGTTACGTAATTTCGTTGTCCATTAGCGGTAGCCATGGTTTTGAGCTTTCCGCAGCGAGCACTCATACAGACTATTAACTTTCACTCTTTCCTTGCAAGGGACCACTCCTTATGCCTGGACGGCGCTCAAACTTTCGCCTTCCCGGAGCACGCAATCATGATCATGGAATTTTACAAGTGAGCCAAAGAACCCGGGTGGACAATAGCAGCATTGGAGTTTAGCTAACAAACTACCGAGTGCAAAAAAAAAAAAAAAAAAAAAAATCCTGTCCAAAGAAACTCGTCCCCCGAAGTTTAAATGTTATTTTTTATTGTATTTTATTATTATTTTTTATAATTATAGAAAATACAAGGCTCTGTCATTTGGTAATGCATCCTAGTGATCAAGAGTGGGCAGCTAGTACGAACGTAGTCGAGAAAAAAATTTAAAAAATCTAAATAAAATAAATCTAAATTTTAAAAAGGGTTAAAAATCGAGTTTCCATTTATAAAATTTCACTCGAGTCGACTTATTTGCAAGCTACAATATCAAGAAGTTTGAGCAGTTAGGATGAACCGAGGCGGGAAAGAAATTTAAAAATTGAAATAAAATAAACATACAGGAAAATACAAGATACAAGATAATACAAGATAATAAGAGTTAAAATATAAAATCGACCTATTTTCACGCTATCAACAAGTATCAAAGTGCACTTAAGATGTCGTATGCGACGAAAAGTCTTTCGATTTTCGAACAGAACAGTTTGAGAGTGACTAAGGCGTTTGCCACTTACGACTTTATATAGGAAACGCGCCATAAAAATAAAATCCTTATTTCTACGTGCCAGGGGGACGAACCTGTTAGCAATTTCTTTTGCACCCAAATTCTTCCCTGAATAGGAGCAAGGTGTCGTAAAAACCGCCATCATGGCCGTTACTGCCACTCACCACTCACAAGTTGGTAGTTTTCTTTCCCCTTGCAGTTTTCACACCCAGCCCTGCCTCATAAATACTGCAAGATCCGCAGAGAAGGGACTGTGGTTTTAACCCCGTTCTACCTAATGTACTTGCCTTTAGCACTTTCCTTTACTTCGTTTAACTTTAATGTAAGCTCAATACTTGTACTTATACTCAATACTCCATACTTATACCCACCATACTTATGTAATGCTCAATACAACGCCCTCAAAAAAGAAAAAAAGGTTATGTTCTATTGCTCTCTTCGATAGCTCTATTAAAAACGGTGTCGTCTAAGTTAGTTCGAAGGGAGCATTTCACTGCCGATTACCCACAATCAATGATTCCTGGAAAGGAGAAACCCATCGATCAAGGCTATAGGAAAGATTCCTTCTACGTCACTAGATGCAGACCATATGGCCCTTGTCAAGGAATGTATGGAAACTTCCACGTTAATTTCTCTCATAAAAGGAAAAAAAAAATGCTTTAAAAAAATAATTTGTAATGAACTTTAAGGGGATTCCGGATACAAACTGTATCTTGGTTCAAATAAAACAAAAAAAAGCTTGCAAATAAATTCTCTGGGACAATAACTTGGATGACCTTCTTTCTTACTGGGGGAAGAAAAACTTAGATGAATGGACAGTGCAGCATTCGCGAACGTAAGGAAAAAGGCGATAAGGAAAAAAAAAAGATCGATATAAAAAAATACCGGGGAAACGATTTATATCAAGCAATCTTCGAAAACCCACTATCTATATTTTTGGTTTCCCAGGCAAGGCAAGCTGAACTGGAGGCAACTGCGCAATGCGGTACACCTCCTTCGAGTTCTCTTGTTGTGCGGGATAAAATGGGATAAAATGGAATAAAATGAAAATGTACAGATTTACATAGTGCTTCCCATTTTCATCCCTTCCCCTTTGGTCCCGCCTTCCTTGCCTGCAAAAAAAACGAAATAAATTCTGCAAGGATGTTACAGGAGGCTCCAATTCAATCTCCATGTCAATGCCAATGCAGCGGCAAAATACGATGCCGATGCTCCGGCTTTATTACTCTGCAACTGCTCTGGAGCTCCGTTTGGCTCAATAATTTGCATAGCAATTGCGCCACAAAATCGTATAGCCTGGGCCAAATTCTTTAGAGCCATTCGGCAAATATAAATGGCAACTGACACCCTTCACACAAAACAGTTTAGTTTTACAGTTAATGTCTTACAAATTTTCGCTTTATTGTGCAATTTTTTTTACCCACAAATCTGTTATAAAGTTGATGTTACGATGTAACCGGAGGGGCAAAGTAACGAGGTAAAGGTGCGATTTTAAAATATTTTCAAAGCAGAAGCGTGCGTAACTATGATCTATGCAAAAATGCATGTTGTTGCGACATTTAGGGCTCCCATTTGCGGTTACTTTGTTGGGGGCAGCGACGGCGCCGAGTCCCCCCTTTTACACCTCCATCAAGGCATGCATGAGTAACAAGGCAAGCGGCGCCCGAGTGTCCCTAGAGGCAGGGCACGAAATGCGAGCTTCATTCACTTAAAGAGCCGCGAGGGATTTGTCGCAACTTCTAAATATGCCAAGTCCCAAGTCAAACAGAAGATTCCCCAAATTGAAAAGCAAGCGAGAAAGGAGATGTTGGGGGAATGACAATACAGCCAGGATCCCGAGATGAGAAAAGAAATGCTTATCCTATTAACTTCTTTTCGACTAAAACCGAAAAAAAAAACATTTTTTTTATTTCCCACCCCTCCTTGGCGTTCCTCCCTCAAACGCCTGGGATGCTTATTGTATCCCGTTGTAATGCATTCAATTTACGACCTGTTAGCAAGTATAAGAAAATGAAGTGGGATAAGCCCATGGGCAAATACAACGAACGAATGCAACGCCAAATGGCCGGTTTGGGGAAGACAAGCTCGGCCGGGACCCAGCGAACGAAGTGACCCCCCCGACTGCGACTTTTCTCTGGGATGATGCTTCATCAAAGCGTTCCCATAGTTTGTGCATGACATTTCAGTATGCTTTTATACACAGTCTCCGCGAGTGTTAAAACGGGAAAATGATGAGCGACAGCTGCTCTCCGTACGTAGAAACGACCAAGTTCTTGGCACTCTGCAACCAGTCAGACACAATACAAAAGCTTAGGTATAAACAACCAGACATGGGTCTTAAAAGCGTGCAGACTAAAATAAGACTTACGTAAGACGTCATTAAACCAACTTTTATACGGCATTATCGTTATAAAACGCGGGGCGTAAACAGTTACACTGGTGGCAATGGTATATTTGTATCATTGTATGTCTGGAGAAAAGCGGAAAAGCTAGCTTCCTTAGAGCGTCCTATTGTTACCTGTTTTTTAGTCAACGTCAGCATTCAATCAATCCATCCAGCCACGGTTTTTTTTTGGTGTGGCCCCAAAATTTTATCAATGCTTTTTGCTTCTCAAGTAGGCATGGCAGCCACTATTTGTGATTACACAATTATGAATGCTTTCAGCCTTAGTAAAAAAAAAAAAAACGGGGCCCAAAAGAACCGACGGCACAAGCAGCCTCTTCCTTTACACTTCACGGAAAACGAATTTTGTACGACACTTTTCTTTGGTATTTAGAAGAACGAGGTGACAGAGCTCCCTGGTGTTTATTTATTTTCCCACACGTTTGACAGGCAGAGAGAGAATTCTAGGTATATAAATGTAACACGAATCGCTAGAGTTTTCCCTTTTCACACTTCACCAGCCTGTGCACTTTCATTTTGCAGACATGGGTTTAGATTAATAAGGACTAAACAACCTGTCTGATCACATACATATTCCCCGAGTCCCTACTTGTCAGCACAATACCAAACCTTCGACTGACCGTCCGCGCCCAAGTTCGGGCGGCGTCGACTCGATCTCTCTCCCGCGTAAACGCTAGCTGAAGCCCGCAAGACCACGAGCAACTGCTGGTTTACAACGTGGGGCGTCTTGAGAGCCAGACCGCGGGGACCCATCAGGGGAGGGGAGAGGAGAAAAAATGGCTGCTCAGGACGCCAACAGTAGAACACTCCACCCACCACCGCCCACGTGCATAACTCGCCATTCGGTTTGCGGGTACCGGAATCCATCTCGCGGTTTGGATTCACCTTTACCGTTTTTTTTCTTAATCGGTCCCGCTTTCGAAGAGTATATAATACTCTTTCTCATTTTTTTCTTTTACAAATTTTACTTTCTTGGTTGTGGCTTGAGGGTCCTTTATTTTCATTTTTTATTTTTCTTCCCCTGTCCTCAGCTTAGCTTGAAAAAGAGAAAGGCGCCTATAAAACTTCACTTCTAAACTGCGTGCCGGGGATGGCGTGATTTTTTTTCTGAGCGCACATGAATGTGTGAATCGGGAAACCTATGTGGTTATCGAGGCAGGACGTCAAACAAATAAGTGTCAAGTTTTGTTTTTCTTTCCGAACAGACATATTACACGCCAGAGCCAAAAGACCAAAGCATGCCTTACAAATAACCATAGGTTTAAAAAAAATATTTTTTTTCTTGTGTTTTTTTTTTCTTAGGAAGTTTTTTTCATAGAAAAAAAAACACGTGTAAATTTAGACGGTCACGGGAAGTCAGTGGAGGGTTGGGGGAACACTCTCTCCGACAATAAAGCAGTAGTAAAAGAACATTGATAGGCGATTTTCCAGTCCTTCTTTTTCGTGGAAGGGATTCCCCCCTAACAGCCTCTCTCTGTTCATAAAAGTCTTCCACCGTGTTGGATGTTTTGCTTATTGTTTTTTAACCTTGCCGAACGAAAATCGAGCACAAGCCCCAAACCGGGCTCCTTGAGCCTTGATCACGCCATGAAGTCCTGACCTGGTGAAGACAGCTTGATTACAGACATGATTCAGAAGCAAAAGTAATGCTATTTCTTCAGTATCGCCTCGTTTTTTTTCCCACTCGCTTATGTTTGAAGGATTTGGCCTTCCTTAACTTTGTCTTATAACTCTTCTACATTTTCAAGAGAGGACGGGGTCTGGGTCTCATCAACGGGTAATATAAGCCCAGTAAGGTTGGATTTGATCTTGAGCGCTAGATTGCAGTTAAGTCTGGCTAGAAAAAGCGAATCGATAGCCGGGGGAAAAAGCTGGGAGAAACGGGAAATTCTTCTGTGCGTTCCGTGCACCCCCTTCGACTCTATCGCCCCCGAAGAAGGGGTAAAAGCATTCACCAAGAAGAAAACGATGGGCATGGCAAGGCGGGCATCCCTGGAGAAATGGGGCAAAAGCGCGATGGCTCGTGCAACACTAGTTTTTTCTTTTCGATATTCTTCGTAGCAAGACTTCCCCCAAGCCCCTTTTTTTCCCGGGCCTGGCAAGAGAGAGAATTTTTTTGTTTGTTTCTTTTTTCTTCCCTTTTTAAATAAACTTGATAAGGAAAGACCGGGAGAACGGGAAAAAAAAGCAAACACACGCACAAAAAGAGCCTTAGGACCGGCGAGTCTTGGCTTTGGTAACTCCCAAACTCCTTGGCCTGAGCGCGGAAACCCAAAGAGCAGTACAGGACCTCGATACCTTTTTTTTCACTCGTTTCTTTCGACCGGGAATACAAAACTGGAGCCGTTTTCTGTACTTAGCACTGTACACAGTACGTATTATCCCATCCACAAATGAAAATGAAATTAAATGAATTCGTAGGGTTGGTTTGACCTTACAGCGCGTTCCACTGGCTGCACTGGTGCAATATTTGTGGCACTCGGTGTGTCAAACATGTTTTATCTTTACACACTGAGTGCACCAGTGTAATACGCTATTACTAGTAGCATAACGACGCAACAATGAATTTGGCCTGCCTTACTAATGGCACAATGACGCAACAATGAATACCGAGACGTGAAAGCGCTTTTTTCCCCTTGGGACGGAATAGTACAGCCCAGTACCCCTTCTCCTAGACCTCATTCTAAGATGCGCCGTACTCGCGTACTGTACTGTGCCATAGCCATGTACGTTCAGTTAAAGAAGTACGATAGAAACCAAGCCCCTTTCATACGTCTTTGTGCCTTTAAAGAAAGAGACCGGAATGGGACTAGGTGGATTTCAATGCTCCTCCAAAACTCAAAGCCATGTCTACACGTGCGCTCTACGATGAACGCATGATATAATAATCCTTTTTGTTGCTAGGCCTCGGACAAGTGGAGCAAAGGTCCAGACCTTTCGACAGGTCAATAGTGGCAGCCTTGCTGGACGAGTTTGACATTATTTTCACGCAACAAAACCTTTTTGTTTTAACCCAGGCTAGTCTATTATAGCTCGACGGATGTCGACCAACAGTTCAGACGCTTTCCATAAACGTTACAGCGAGATCGTGTTGCCAACTGGCCCAGACGCTTTGGGATTATCTCTTCCGGCAGGGAAAATTCTTCCGAGCGCACCACCATGCGTCTTCGCATCAGACTTGCTACAGCAGTATCGTACTTGGAATGCGTCTCGTTCTCGTTCGTTTCGGAGCAGGTTTTTTTCAGCTTGATGTCTCTCGTCCCTTGTCTCCTGCTTCCCAAGTCCCGGAATATTCGTGTATAGTCATAGAACTCGAGCCGCCATTACTTCTTTTCTTCTCGGGTTAGGATGGAGCGTGTCCAGTCCAGCAGCTTTGCCATGCTTTTTTCCTTATTGATTTTTTCCCAGGCGCGGACTCAGCCGGCTCTATCCTATCCTTACGCCCTTGCTATGCTATCTATTTTCTGGCTCGAAGGCTGTCGCCATAGCGAGCTTGGCGGAGGAAAAAAAGGAGAAAAAATATATTAAAAAAAAGAAGAAAAATAAAAAAGACAAGTCTGAAAAAGCCAGGCCTTTTGCCGGGGCTCCTCCGTCTTGGCAGACGCAATGCAATACAAAACGGCCAAGGTTCTGGGGTAGGCTAAACACTCCAGAAGAGCAGAAGGAATTTTTTTATTTATTTATTTTTTCCTCGCACTATCCATCAACGGATTTTTTAGATCCCAAGACAGAAGAAGGAAAAAACGGTACATGAGACAGTTGGGGAATTTTTGGCTCGATTCGCCATTTCGCTGATGCTACTTGTAAAAGGAAATGGTATGATGCTGGCCTCAGACCAATGTTGGCTAAATGGGTTCAGCCCATTTTACAATCCTTGCCAACTTATGTCGATAATGGGCCGTTTCCCTTAAAGTCTAGGGCCGCCCGGTGCCTTTTTTTTCCCGCCCGACTTTCATTACCAAGAACGGCTATTACAGCTCCTCAGATAGACGTAAAAGTCACAACGGTTTGGGGAGAGAAGAAATATGAGGGCAGGCACCGAATTCAAGCAAAGTGCACAACGAAACATGTAAAAAAAAAAATCCGCAATTTTTGTTTCCTCAATTTTTTTTATCGGTCACCATGCACGGATATTATAACCCATTTTGCATGAACACACTACGTTTCTTGTATCAAAGCCCTCACTTTTGCCAGGTTTGCATTTACCCGATAACAAGTTATTCAAACGAATAGCCCAATTAAAAAAATGGGCTTTTATAGGTACCATGTTGGCCTGGTTCTTAGCTCGGTTACGTCAAAGAACGGGCAAAAAGTACGGCAAAAACATGCCAAACACAACAGACTATTAAACTGGTTATAACTGTTTTCAGCTTATTACTCTCTTATCTCAGGTTCGGGATATTGTTTCCCCTCCTTTAACGGGGGATTTTTTAATGCGCTAGAAAAAAACTTATGAAAAAAACAATACGGCGAACCGAACTAGGGCAAGTAAGATAACACACACGAGATAAATTGAAACAGCAAGTACTCTAGGACTGCTTGAGGAGATAGACGATCTATTTTTCTAAATTTTTTGGACCGTTATAATCAGGCCTTGTGGTGCCTCAAAATTAGACTGGAATTTTTTTATGATATAGATTCATTGACGGAAGAATTAACTGCAATTGTGGTCCGAGCGCTTGTTCTTGGGGTACGGAAAAGATGGTTGGCACCTTCTGCTCTACTTGGCTAGCCCCAGCAACGGTAGGAAAAAAGCTCCTTTTTTAATTAGACAAACTTAGAGCACCCGGGGAACTAGACAAAATCAAAAGCCAGACTTTGCTGAAGAATGGCACTGCCATCCAGAGCTTAGCCAAAAAGTCTTGTAGAGCGGACTTTCGCCACTGACGTTCAGTTGAATTCTTTTCGAAGGAAGAGAAAAGCTCCGGCTATCGCCAAATTAGGCTTGGCTGTAGCACTTGATGTGATTAAGCTGTAATAGAGTTGGCTTTTACTGGTTTAAAAACTTGGACCAAATCAGCTTTTAATCTCATCTGCTCAAAAATGGGCAAGTGTACCGCACGGATGGTAAAGCCGTGATTTGTGTGACCAAGCAAAAGACCGATGGCAGGATTAAACGACCGCATCAAGACATTCCAACGAAAAAACTCCAACCAAAAAACCAGAAGAAGACGCAAGTTTATTGAGACCGTAGCTAAGAAAAACTCCTTCAGCCCTTTCTCCCCATTTTGTCGATTTGTCTTTTTCCTCGGATCATAAAGATCCAGACCAACTGTCATCCCGCTTGCCACGTGGCTTTAAATTACATTTCTGCTCAGTATTTCCTGAACCATATAAGAGACATAACCACAAGTACTAGAAGAACCCATCTTTTTATGTACACACCGAGAGTAAGTACATGAACGAGAGTAAGCATTCCAAGATTAAGTTGTCCTTATAAACTGGATCCTTTACCATCCTTATAATGCTATAAATGCCGTTTACGTGACCTCAATCGTGAGGAATTTTTTTAAAAATTGGATTACCTTTTCCTTATTTAAATTCACTTTTTTACGTTTCTAGTCTAGGTTTTCTATCACATCCCTGACCTGCATTAATTACTTTACCCCCAAGTCCTTATTCTGCTCAAGTTCCTGTTCCCTGAATTGGCTCAACTTTTCTCGGGCGCTCGTACCTGGGAACCAATGCCACACCCCCGGCAACCTGTCAGCCTTTGGTATCTCCCATGAAAAGGAGTAATATCCAAGAGTGCAGTTGATCCCGTCTGTGTACCTCGCGAGAAAAAGCTTAGCTACGGATGCCAGTCTTTTATAAATAGACACAGTGGGAGAAGGTTTAAAAAAAATAAAATAAAAAAAAATTCGCCTCTTGTATAACACCTTGATTAAGAACAGACACAAGTCTTAATGAGCTCCTGACGACAACCAAGCGAAACAAGTCGTCAAGTCAAGCGTGTATCCGTATCAACAGATACGAAGTGATGTGAAGTTGGCCTAGGACTCCTCCTCTTTCTCTCTCCTCTCCTTGCCTTGGGAAAGTTTCGTTTCGTTTCGTCCAGCTCAGTTCGCTTGTCTGTTTTGAGTAAAACCGTATGCATAAACATAAATTTGAGTAAGGTGAGCGACGAAAAAGAGAGAGCGAGAGAAACATATACTCAGGCTGACTAAAAAAAGAGAAAAAAACGGGTTAAAAAGGCTGCCGGCATAAGGTTTTACTCCAGCAACTCCCTCAGGTTTTTCCTTGGCCTCTTTTTGCTGCCATTATGAGCTACGACCTACAGTATTATACTCCTGCCTCTCTCGGTGGAGCTAAAAAGCATTAGTCTGATAGCAGACATAGACACACACATCCTAGAGCGTTAACATCCCATTCTAGGGTATATTAGTCCGTCTCGGTTCCCTTTTTCCGGAATTCCAGCGTTTACGTAACGTTTTTCCTAAAAAAAAACAACTTGTTTTTCGAATAAATTTATGGTCAAACCAGCCCATACGTATGCAAGTGAGCGAAAGGGCGCGCCACATGGCTAACAAAGGTGTCTTACATCTACATTTCGGATACTGGCAATGACCATGAATAATTAGCGTTTGTGTTCCATTCCATTCCGTTCCTTTCGGATTTCAAAACACATAAAAAACACCTGTTTACTAAAAAACTAAAAAACCCAAAACACCCAAACAACCTCGTTATCGAGCATCCCTTTTAGGACCCTAATATGCCTCAATTAACAGTTCCATATCTTCCACTTTCTTTGTAGCATGATAGGGACTCGGTGCCGTTTTGAGGGTCGAAAAAAGGCGGGAAAAAACTAACGCTTCAATAAACATAGGTAAACACTGGATAAAACTAAACAGAAAAAAATGAACAAAAAACACCCTACAACACCCATCTTTTTTATGTATTTTTTTCTCGCACTGCAGCGAGTCTCGAGGGATCCCGGGATGTTAATGCTCAAAGACGCTGGTGGTGGGCATTTAGACAGTCGTACGGGTGCAAAAGGAGGTGGTCCGGCATGGGCATAAATGTCATGTTAATGGGCAACTTTATGGAGAACCGCAATTTGACGCTTCATTTTTTCCCCCTCTTTTTTTTTTCCCCCGCAGGTTCGCTTCATGCCTACATTTCTCGTGCCTATAGCGTATAGACCCACAAGCTCCCATCGGGAACGAGCGAAAGGAAAAATACAAGATTCACCTGATGCGTTCGGAAAACTTATTGGAATGGGAAACGCGTAGCACGCACGAAGGCACTATTTAGTATCCATAAAAGCGGACGTCTATAGGGACATTATATCCATAAAGTCTAAGAGGTGACTTTTATGTTTGTGAAAAAATAGAAGGAAGAAATAAAAAAACGTAAGCTATGGGTCAAAAATGATTTCAAGCTCAAGGGTTAAGCTATTCTATACAGTGCCCTTAACAGCGAACCAATTTCGCCCCAGACTGGATTTTAAATTAGACAGTTTTTATTTTTTTTAAAGAAAATGTTAGGGAGTTTAATCTTTGGGATAAAAAATGATTAGAATGCGACATCGGAAAAGCAACGTACATCAAAGTACGTCATTAGGCGTGTCCACTGTCCAGCTTGAGCAAGTTGATCAAACTTTCAGCAGCCAACAAGAATAAGGATCGCAATAAACTAAAAAATAAAATAAAAAAAGGCAGTCAGCTCTAGCTTTATATTGCTCGAATGAAATCTGACTCGGATTAAATCCACATCTGACAAGGTGACAGCATCTCCGGAAAATACAAGTCCAGAGTTTCTATTTTCAAAGTCACGACACGGCGGGTCCCAGCCATTTTTCTTTTTTTGCGACCTGCTGAGTTTCTAAGCATTTGAGCTAAGGGTTACAGTTACGAGACATGGGCTTTCAAAACGTCCAACAAAGTTATTGCCAGATTAAGCATTAAGAGGACGGCTGAGATGATTCGGGCTGAGCGGGAAAAAGACCAGCGGGAAAAAAGCTGGCACATATGGAGTTTTATTTAGACCAAGCTAAAAACTCTTCCCAACTTATCACCTCCCCATCGAAACTGGACATCCACCACAAAAAAAGGTTTTCTCCCTGTTTGTTTCCAGATTTACATCCGTTTAAGACATTCTTGGGGTCTTTCTCGACCCGAAAACGCACGATTGCACTCAATAGTGCAACAACGCTTAACGTTCCGTTCCGTCCGGAATGTGACGAAACCTTGAACATCGAAAATAAACCCTTAAAAAATGACGAAATCGTTTATACGAACGTCAGTTATCAAGCCAACGTCAAAGTGATCCATCATCATATTCCTAGATACGACTTGCTACAAGGCATTAGCTGCTTTTTTTTCCTCCTCGTGACTCATTAGGACCAGAAAAGTCTAGCATGCCCGTTCGGCTTATACGACTATAGAGCACAGACAAAAAACAAAAAAATAAAATAAGCTCTGGCCTTGATAAATATATGCGCAGCAATCTAGAACATCTTTCTGTTTTTTTTTTATTTTATTTCCCGAGATAAAGCTGTAGATAACGCATCCCAGAACGGCTCAAACTCGCTTGAGTCTATAACGAAGAAACAATTTTTAACTCCGACACTACGTTTCACTACGAAAACGGAAAAGAGTGCCAGAAACGCAGCGACCTCTCGCGCCATACAGCCTTAACGTATGGGTGTTATTCCAAGCCTTGCCTGGGACGCTATGATCCCCATTCCCTATTTATCTCAGCCCATGTCAGGCTTTCTTTCATGCAGGACGGAACTTTCTTTAAAAAAAGAAGAAAAAAAATCTCCACAAGACCTTGAGCCATGGGCCAAATATTTTTTTTATCATCTTATAGCACCCGGCGGTCAATGACCAGTCACAGCGCCTGTATAAGAATGGCTTGGAAGTATTGACCGAGGCTTATCACGTTTTTATGTGTGTCGAGTAGGCAGTAGGCTCAAGTAACCGTGGTTATGCACGAGGCTGAGGGGGGAAAATGAATTGTGGGATTATCCCGGATAAAAAAAAAAGTTATCAACACAATTTTTTTTATAACACAAGGGTTTCTTTTTTTTTCCCTTTTTTTTAAGGTTGTTCCTGTGTTATGTATAAAAAATGAAGTTTTTTTAAAGCATATATTTATGTGAAAAAAAAAGTTTTGTGACTGGTACGACCGCCTGCTCAAAACCTTATCCCGTTTCGTAAAAGGGAGTGAGGCGGCATTAATCTGAGCGGGCAACACCACTTTCGAGTATCCACGGCCGGTAAGTTGATAAATTTTTTTAGAGGTAATTATTGACTTCGGCGACAGGGCCAGATAGGGTTTCATCTTAAATTTTCGTCTCTCGCATCCTACGCTTCACCTGTGATGGCAGCCCATCTGTCACGTAAAACTAACCAAAAAGAAAAAGATTTTTTAAAAAACTTATGATCAACGAGCATCAACGTGATACGCTGCCACGGCTAGTCCGCAGACCACAGACAAGTCAAAATACTAAAAAATAAAAATTGAAAAGAGAAAAAAAAAAGACAAGCGCGCTTGAATGCCAAGGCCTGGTAAAAATACAAAAAAAAATGTTGCTGGCCGTGTAACAAAGCGCACTGCGTCACGATCCTTGGCGAACGACATTAAAGCTCAGTCTCCTCAAACATGCCCAAAACTGGAGACAATTTTTGTACAAAACGACCCCCCCTTCCAAAAAAATGTTAAAAAAAAAAACGCTCGAATCCTTTAGCCGGATTCGGGTTTAGGATAAATAAAGAAAGTGAATGAACAAATAATCAAAGTGGAAACCACCAAAAAAGCCCTTTTAATTACAGGATTTTTTTTTGTTTTTAGATTTAAAGAAATTTTACAGTATGTGTGTTTATAAACTTAACCCTACCGATCTCAACCTTATCTTTCAACAACGCTATCTCGAGTTTTATACTCCGGAATCTATAGGATATAAAGATGCTCTCTCAATAAACAAAGTCTGCCAGGAACGGGTGTCCAATGAGCCACAACGTCCTGCATTTATGTATGAGCTCGAATAAAAGATCAATCAAAGTAAAAGTCCGGAATCGTAACTCCGTAAATTTCTCTTTCACAAAAAAATAAAATAAAAAATAGGGAAACGTGTTGTGTGTTTACGCAAAAAAAAAACGAAAACAAAAAATAAATAAAATGTTTCGGTCCAAATGCAAGTTGTTTAACTCGTTCCAGTCATCAATTCCACTTAACAAGCTATTGTCATTCATCTCTTCTTCAGCGAACAGCAAAACCCTATACTCAATAAATTTCTTAGATTTTTTTTTGCGTCTGTTTCTTTTTTTCTGGTCTTTTTCTTTACCCCTTCGAAATGTATTGTTCAACGACGAGCTAGTGTTTAATTTGGGGCGTCTGAAGTAGCACTTGGGCGTCCCAAGAGCCCTATCTAATTCATGCACATGGGTCGTAAATGTCAGACGGGCAAGCGACGACCTTCCTTACGGCCCAATCTCGAGAATATGATGCCATACCACACACACCAAAAACCCAGCTTCTTATGCATAGACAGCCTATATGCTACACACTGGGCCGCGTCTGTGCTCTTTCTTTTATGCCTTCCCAACGTACAGTCGCCCGCTACTACGAAAGGAAATCAATCCATACATCGTTAACACGTGACACGGTCATCTATACTAGATCCCACCATATACACTCTTACATGCCCCAAACGCTCTCCTTTTGCCCTCACCCATTTTCTTTCCCAATATGATCTTTCTAAAACGGATCTACTCCCGATTTTGCGAGGTAACAACGGTTTTTTACTGCAATTTTTTTAGATTTATTTTTAGTTTCTCTATTTTTTTATGACTCTGAAAGCCAAGTCTATCTATCTATAGTCAGCCATCAAACGTCACATCATTATACTGAAAGCCTGCAGTACGGGACCCGTTGCTGTCGAAAAGATGCTCGAATCTATTGGATTGACACCTTTAAAATAGTTCCCGCACTCTTCTCGATTACGTTTTGGCTCGAAAGATAGCCTTCACCCACACGGCTTTTGGCTCTGTATACCTTGCGTTGCTCATACATGTTCCCTGCAACCCGGGATTATACACAATGGTTGGGGTGGCTGACTTTGCCACGGAATTTAAACTTCGCAATCGCCCATGGATAAGTAATACCTTTTATCCCTGCTGCTCCTCTCCTGTATATACCTGGAGTATTTTTATTTTCCAGAAAAGTGCAATATCTTAGCCGATGCCGCCCCATTAACTATATTGCAACCCGAAGTTGCTATGCAAGGAGTTCCTTTGGATTTACAAGATACATTGCATGTTAGAACGCGAAACTAATGAACCGGGGGCAACTTTTCGCGTAATTAGGAGTCTGGAAAGGACCATGTACTCCATCGCGTTCTATAAAACTCTTTTAAACTCATTAACCCAGCTAAACGGGCCAAACTTGGTCTCAAAACTCCGAGAGACAAAGTAATGCAGCCATAACATTTTGCAAAGCAAGGTTGCATTTACATCTTCCTCCCCCCAAACTTGGCTGTATATGCATGTTTCGCTGCCTTTTCTTAGACACGCAATGCACCCTTAATTAAGGCCAAGTGTTGCACGGAGGGGTCAACCTGTCCGAATCCGCTGCGAAAGATTAATGACTGGCAGTGTATGCCGTTTGCTTTGGTCGCCCCCAAATAGCCCTATGTCATAAGGGGGTTGAGTATGCTGCCAAGTATATATCTGACTAGTCTTTCTCGTCCTCACGGCACAGGAAATTTATAACTTGGAGCGGACTTGGGGATACTTTAGTCAATAATACCGGTTTGCCTTGCCTGCATGAACGTAAAGCGTCATTTGCGTGACTCAACCAGGGACACTTTCTTGGCGCCTTTTAACGTCTGGACATGGAACATACAATACACCTCACACTTGAGCCTATAACTCTTTAGGCTCAAGTATCCGTCCATTTCCTCACCCACGTTTTGGACAAAAATTTCTTCATTTTTTTAAAATTAGTATTATTAGTATTTTTTTTAGTAATTGCCTACTTATTAATACGTTTTTAATAATAAACTTTGGCAACAGGCTTATGCCAATACGCCAATATTATAAAAAATAGTGTTTCTTCCGTTTTACTTAGCATTATTTTAGTATTTTTTATTAGTATTATTAATATTATTTTAGTAATTCCTTATTATTTTTATTCAGTTTTATTCAGTATTTTTATTTAATATTGTTTTAGTCTTTTTTACTAGTATTATTAGTATTAATCGGCTTTACACGCAATGTGCATACGTTCGAAGTATGACTAAGCAAATTGACGTGTTAAACGAGTATCGCTCATTAGAGCCAGTACATACGTTGTGTCTGTAGACATAACCTAGTAGTACGTACTGTTTGTCTAGACAGCAGACTTCTGTCCTTGCCCCTGGCATTATTTGGGTGTCGGGCCTAGGCCTAAATCGTTAAAAGGAGGTGGTAAAAACGAGAGGCTGTGATGTAACGAAAAAATGGTTGGGGTGGAGGGTGAGGCAGGCAGTTGCTATGGCTACGCACTTAGGCCGATGACGTCAAGGAAAAATTCCCCGAAATACCCTGCGAGTTCCGAGAAAAAAAAAGGGAATGAACGGATGGAGTCATCAAGATTGATGCCAAGCCTCGCATCGCATTAGCCTCGGCATTAACACAATTGCTATGAACGTAGCAAAAAGGGAACTCACACAGGCAACGAATATCCAGTACAATTAATGCCTTCCCAATGCATTACCAGGTAGACGGGAAGTGAGCAAAAGGGAGACTTGTTCCGCCAAGTCACCAGCGTGACGAATCTGACATCATGATTCTAAACGAGGTTGTATATAGGCCTCTAGACCAAACCGGCAGGCCTCACAAAAAAGTTAGAAAGAAAGAAAACGCTACAAACTGGTGAAAAACAGTTACGTTTCAAGGCCTTCGATGTTTGGGTACGTGTATACAGGCAGCAGAGGTGCTCTTACGCTTAACCTATTTTTAACGTCGACGTGAATTTTCCCAAGGCCTAAACTTGACAGTTCGCCATGGAGATCCAGGGCGCAGCCAGCTCAGACGCTCACATGGTATCCTAATCTGGCTAAATCTATTTTTTTTTTATTTTTATATAGTGGACTGGCTCGTAACAAAACCCTAGAAAGAATCTCGAGCAGACAGCCTTGAAGGCTTAACATGTAATGACATAGTACAACGAGACCCCCCAAAAAAACTAATCATACACCTTTTCATGACTAATAAATGTCAGAATAAAACACGCTTTAACGCTACCTTACCGTTCGATTTCCGTATATACTGGATGTATATACGCAGGGTTAGGTAACACTGAAAAGGGGGGGAGAAAGGTATTGATTGTTGAGCGCGCGATTTGAAAAACAAGGAACGTGGAATTGCAGCTGTTCTTTCTGTTTCATTCCAAACACACCTCAATACACGCCCCGTAGCAGTAGAAGACAAGACATGCAAATGCAACCAACAATGGGAAGAATTGTTACGCTGAGAGACCGACGGACGGAAAGGTTGTCTTTATGTTTTACGCCTCAATGAATGGAAAGAGGCGTTCAGCAAACATACGCCGAAATAACAAGTACAAGGAGTCACGCAGTCTACATGGTAAGAAGACTTGACAATGACAGAAAGCTCACAAAACAAGAGGGCATGCCTCTTGCAACTTCTGACAATTATCAAGTCGAAGCCATTTAAGTTGGCAGCTATTTGCAAGGAGATTTAACGACTACATAAGCTTCGAGACATTATTTTTAAATAAAGGATATCCAAAAAGAGTCTTCCCCATCACTTGAACATTCTTCCGAGACCAGGATGTCATGTCCATAAAAGATATACCGAACCAGGAAGGACTCTTCCCAAATATTGCATTCCTTTCTTTTTATTTTTTCTATTTTTTTAAAAAGAATTGCTGGAAATTTACACTTGGCGTCAAACTACATGAGCTTTCCAAGCCAGAACTGTTACGCAACGCACCGGCAGTTTGTTCCGATTATTACTGATGCCAGGTTGTTAAGAGCGCCGTCTCAATAGCAGGCACGGCTCTACTTACGACAACAAACTGGACATGCTTGCCGGTAATCGCTTTCGCTTGACAATTTGTTAGAAGCCTCAAGCTCCAATTTAAGGAAACGACACCTGAGACGGGCGTTCGCTGTACGCTGTACGGCCTTCCCTCACGCTATACCAGCGATGAGCCGTTTGGCTGTCTGTAGCCGGTCTTTCGTTCTTTTTCCCCGGGTCTCGGCATTACGCTCCTCGTATCATAAATTCCATCGCGCGGGGCAGCAATGTTCGGTTCGAATCAAGAAGAAAGGACTTTGAAACTAAAGCGAAAGGCAGGGACCACATACGAAATGTATATGAAGCCTGTACGACGCGAAAAATGCTGTTTTGGGCCCGAGTCCACATACATGTGATGCTTGATCCATAGCAAGGAGATCCGAACAGATCCGAAGGCGTTAAAGTCACGGGGTCTCGGATGATGCCATCCGTTAGCCAGCGCACAGCTGAGACCTCCAACATCGTCCTATCGCTAGATTTCCATCCGCTCACGGAAAAATAACTTGGGCTTTCATCATCAAGGGGACGCGACTCACTCCCTGCTTCACTGACCACGAAGCCTGGGACTCTACTTGCAGCCCTTCTCTTCCTTTGGACTATAGATAGAATATTAAGCTATGGAAACATCATTAGCTATGCCTAAAATTTCCTTCAATCAAAAGAAAAGACAAATATCGGCTGAGATTACCTTCGTGTTGCAATCTTGGCAATTATTTCCTCATTTTTTAGAATTTAACTGGGCTTGTAAGATATATCGCCACCATGGATCAGCAAATCCTTCGTTAATGGACATTTTTTTCTTTTCTTGTACTATATAATCTGGGTAGAGGACCTTTGCTTGGCTAAGCTAGTTACAGTTTCGCTTCGCCCGCCTTTGCCCGCTTTGCTTGCTTCTAACTTTGGGGGGATGCTCTATAACTACCTCAATTTTCAATGGAGCATGGCAAAAGAGAATAACATTGCCTGTCTTTGCATGCAGACCGGCAGAAGTCGTACCGAAATTTGCCATTTACTGTTGAGGAGCCAGAAGAAGCGAAACAGGAGCAAGACGAGAGTTGCTCGGCTGCCGCGACTGGGAAGTCTTTCCCATTTCCTTTCTAATGCATGACAAACACGAACAACTTTGCATGGCAAAGCTGCACGGAACATTCAGCTCCACGTTTTATCAGAGAACGCTGAGTGGTACAGTACATCAATTGCAAAGGAAATGTAGACCAAAAAGAGTGCAAAATGTCGGGGGAAAAACAAATTAAGCCGGGTCTGAGCTCATCACAGCGATTTTTCTTTTCGTGCGATTCAGCCACGATAAAATAACCCAAAAGAAAGTCGGGCCAAAGTTAGGCCGAATCTATTTACTCGCTCAGGATGTCTACTACAGAATAAACCTAAAATAACCCAAAGTCTTAAAGAATAAATGCATTCTTAAGCCCACGACGCTTTGGGGTCGCCTTTGGCAAGAGAAGACCTTGAAAACTTATGGGGAGGGGGAAAAAAAGCTTTAGCAAGTGCACTTAGTACATGCTCATCTAACCAAGACTGGCTCTAGTTGGAAGCAGCACCTGCAATTTCGTGAAAGAAATCCGAATCGCAGAACAATAGATCCGAGAACCAGCCAACACTCACGAGTTCTTGACCAGTGTCCTGACACAAAGCACTTGAAAAATTAATTTGGCGGGAACTTGGGATAAAAACCCGTATCGCATTGAGCACCGGTGCACGAGCTCCGATATCGCATTGCTTGAGAAAGGTAATTTGGGAATTATTGAAGTCTGAGCGAGGACTCGGTAACCCGGCTACCAGGACCGGTATATCCTAGCAATATCCTCGCCAACCAGCTATTCAACCTGGTCAAGTGCGGAAACGTGGTCCTTGCTCTTTTGTCCCGACCTGTCCTGTACTCAAATCGACCAGGAGATACCATATGTGCCAAAGTAGGGAAAAAACTCTCAAAAGAAAAATAAACTCTACTAAAAAAAGCTTTCCGAAGTCATGGTGTCCCTTTTGGCTTTCTCCAATGATATTAAAAGGCCCCAACAATGTCGGTTTTAGCTTCTTTCGAAATAACCCCAAAAGGCTTGGTTGATCCACGCTGTGGTGTAGTACTCCGCAGTCCATTTCAACCCTTTGCACCCAAATGAAAAGCCGAACACACGGCAGAAAATCGTCTTTCTTGTTATCCGAGTCTTGACCAGCGTCATTATCTTTCCTTGGATGTTACCGGCCAACACGGGATTTTTTTGCAAACTGAAAGGTGTCACTGCCAAGCGTCGCTGGTACTCAGCAATGTCCTCAACCTGGCTATGCTGGATCACCATTCATACTTATCCTAGTTCTGCATAATCTACGGTGCGTTCCGGGGCTGGCATAAGCAATAAAAAAGGGTAGACGTCAAACGTCAATGTTAAAAAAATAATTTAAAAAATAGCCAAAGTATTGGCGTAAAAATAAAATGTGGTACAAGATAGAACGGCAAACTTGGCTTCAATGTGGGTGAAAGGAGGGTAAATTAACCTCTTTTTTTTCCCAATACGTGTCGGCGCGAGGTATCAAAGGGACTTTAAGCTTGCTTTAAGCGAGCCTTTTGATTTCCTTGAGTCAAGTTGGTAACTCGGGTTGCTGGTGTGCGTAGTCCATTCTATTAAACTAAAGCTAAGCAAGGGGGGGGAAATACTGGCATAGCAACCGCAATATCAAGGCAGGTTTGTGCCAAGCGTGTCGCAAGAGCCCCGAAAAATTCAATAGTGTAACTATAAGAGCAAGTCGTGGCTTGTTTTCTATCCAGCCCCGAAATCTTTTCAAAAAATGACGTGAGTAACAACAATTGCCCGCTGGTTCTTCGCCCGTCTTACGAAATGCCGGCAAACCCTCTTTTTCTCTCCCTTTGTACACTCGGTCCTCGGTAATTCGCCAACATTTCATCACGGGCTATGATTATAACTCTCATTCAGTGTTCCACTGCTCTACCATGTACTTTCACATTTCACGGGAAGAAGTACAGGGGAAAACCTTGGACCAAATTGCAATGCCAAACCTGACAATCTACGAAAGTCCTCCATACATCTTAACCGAAACTCAATTGAAGGGCTTTTTGCCCACACTTTTTGAGCTGCAACTCCCCCAAAGATCATTTTCCGCTACTGGCATGCGATACCCGCGACTATGTAGAACGTTTCTGCGGCTCTAACGAACCCATATCCGCAAACCGTGGGTTTCCTAAGACGGATATGAACCAAAAAATAAAATAAAATAAAAATCAACCAATCGGGTATTCAGTTTCTTCGGGCGACTAATACTTTGTCTCACTTTTGTCTCGTGGAAGCGACGAGTGCAGAAATCGTTCGATGTCGCGCAAGGCCAAGTCCATTGGCCTTCCTCGAAGGCACAATGCGAATGCCTCATTTCGTTTGGCCGGTAACCGCGACTAAAATACAGCGACCTAACGTCGCCTTGGGAGCTTGACACAAAAAAACCGAGTGTTCCTCAAAATTACCCGGCGTAATAATACATGTGGAAGCCCTTCTGCACGTACTCGCGACGCTTAGGGTGGCAAAAGTTTATCAAGTAGAATAAAAGGATGCTTAATGTCGTCTAATCCAGGGAAGATTTGTGAAATGACGTATCCAGGCGGGAATATGAACTGCTCATAATGAAAGGGTCTCTAGCTTGGCATGGGCTGCTTGGGTCCATTAAAGCATCACGTCATTACCACAACTGAGCGAATATATTGCGTCCCTAACCATCTCTTTTCTTTTTTCTCCCAAACTCGCGAGATATTACATAAATGCTTGCGCTTTTTGCTCGGCCACGGACACCATTTCAGGGCAAAAAATAAAATAAAAATAATACCATTAGGCGACAGAAGCACCAGATTGTGCAATTGTTAATGACAAGAAGGGCTTGAATTCTGGTAAGCAACATTTCTCTTCTCCAAGCGACAACACTTTGGGATGCGAATAATATTTCTGCTCGCGTTTCCCCTTTCCAGGAAGGAAAACCCTAAAAAAAATCTAGAGGCTCTGGGAGACTATTGCCTGGCGTCATCTCTCAAGCATCCGTGTAGCTACGCAACGTCCAAAATCTTCCCGCGGCTCAGCGTTTTGGTCTCCGCAGAAAGAGAGCCGAAGACGTTTCGAATGTTTATCCCGCCCACGACGACAAAGAAAGAAGATGAATCAGATGAGAAAGAGCAAGATTACTGCTGCTGCTACTAAAGAAAGAAAGAACGAGTTCCCTCTCTCTCGATCCCAGTTTTTCCGATATGAGTTTTGCGCGAAAGGGAGGCATACTGCTGTGTTTCTGTGGGGATTTCATATATATATACATATAAGGCTATCAGAGAAAACCGTGGTCTCTTGGCGCCAGCTTGTCCCGATGGCTGCCTCCCGAGCGTCCCGGGCGTCGCGCTCATGTCCGCTACACCCAGGCCGAAACCAGTCAAGAGGAAAAGGCGTCCTGGGGTGGGGTTCTTGCTACGACACCACTGTACGAGTGCTTAAGCTTCAAGACTGCATATACGCACGCGAAAGCAAACCAAAAGTTATGTTCACATACAGGCTTTTCCCCTACAGGAAGGCGTGGAACATCCCTTTCCCTTTATGGGACATTTCCCCACCCCTTATCGCCAAGTGGTAGAGTACGCACCTGCTTTAAAGAATTTATTAACCCTAAAAACCCAAAAAATCATAATAAATTAAAAAGAAACTGCATGTGCGAAACAAGTATACCAGATACCCCACCCCAACTGGAACGCCAGAGAGGATAGCTACAGTAGTTTTAAAATTAAATGATTATTTTTAAGGAATACCAATAACTATTAATTATCATGAATAAAATTTCATAGTTATTTTTTAATAATAATCATTTGTAAAGAATTAATACCCCAGCTGAAAAGCCAGAGCAGAGCTCTACTTTTCCACGGTCCTAATTTTTAACGAATCCAAAACTCCAAACCCTTCAAAACTTGAATCTGCATTTCTTTAACACTCGACAGTTTTTTGGGAAGCGCCAAGAAAAAATGGTTACGAGGCCAGAACGTAACTAATTTAGACTCCCCCCCCAAATCAATCTTCGTTTGTTCCCGCACGTCGGAGAAGAAAAAGCGAGCATCCGTTTCCATAAAACATTCCCGGATTTTACTCTTAGCGTTGCGTTTATCAGCTCTCTTGCATCGAGATAAACTCCCCACAGGACGCAAGAATTTTTCCTGAATTTTTACATTACACGCCCTTTCAAGGTAGCCCCGTCGAAGACACTTCCTTGCAAAGCCAGGTCAGCATCTCGGTAGGAAAAGCCCCATGCGGGACGGCGGAGCAAGAGATCTAACTCGAGCTGACTGCTGGCCTCGTTTCGATGGTACATCAGGGACAGCCCAAACTAAACGAGTCTCCCGGAAAACTACAGGAAACGAGAAAAAGGGCCCACCGAAATGGAAAAAGCCAGCTAAAAAAAGGAACCTTCCGAGCCTCTCCAAAGCCATCGTCGCTGCCAAGCCGTACTCCACGACTGTCGACGTCTACAAGTCGAAGATGACAGCAGCAGCCGGCGAGACTTTCTGCTGAGCCCTTTTGGACCTCGAAGACGCCATTTGGAGAAACGCCCATCGCTGCAAAGCTAAAAACCCTGCTGGTGTATCCATATGGGTGTGCGTGTGTATGGGTGTGCATCTTCTATCTATGAGATTCTTAGCCAGCGAGAAAGATCAGGGGGAAAAAGGAAGCAATCCCGGCCAACCCTTTCCAAGACTTCCCAAAAGAAACCAGAAAGCGCTCTTCAACTGCAGTCTCCTTATGTTTTTTTCCCTTTTTAACAAGACTTTTGAGCCAAGAAAGCGATGTATCGGAAGCTATTGAACGCAAGCAAGTAATAAGCGTTCCCGTACGATGCTGGTACACAGATGGGGTATTCATAAGTAATCAAAAAGCGGGGTGGGGATGCACCGGGTGCCCGGATTGGGAGGATAGATCACTGGACATGTTTCGGGAAAAGGCTGGGGCAGAGGCGAGGCGAGGCTCAGGGCGCCCAGGACGTGAGGACGAATACTGATATGAGCCAGCATGGAAGATGGCTTTGGGTAAAGGCGAAGACCAAGAAGCATGAAGATGAAGCGCAGCTTCGGCTTATGACCCAATGCTATTGAAAAGAGTTGTAGGAAGCTGCGCTGCTCACAACGCTACTGCCAAATGACCTCCAACACTTTCCGTCGTCCTTTTATTCATTTTTTTATACTTTTTTCCACCTCCCGCCCTCCATTTTACATTCAAGGTACATGATTTGTGTCTGTTTAGGTCAATATTTCTCAAACCATCCAACTTTTTAGGCTGTCGTCCAAGGACCTTGGCACAATTTTCAGTCCCACCCGAGCTGAATTTACTGAAGGCAATTTGATCTTTTGCCCTCAACATGGCTCCTAAATTTCCGATCAACAATTGCTATTGTTCAACCGCCTACACGTGGCAGGTCGGTTTTTGTTTTCGCCTTAACAATGATTTGTATGCACACGAGATCCACACACATTTTCTACATGAAACAACAATTAGCAGCGCAAGTATTGTTGCTGAAAATTACCCACGCCGTATACGTATCCTTGTACCTCTATTTGGGCATATTGATGCGTGTACGGCAACAGGTGCGAACCTGAAGCGGGAGGACAAAGAGAGGGAAACAAATACAATGAGGCATGCCAAGCTAAACTCATTTAAACCGGGTTTACAACGTTCGAATATACGTTGGAAGTATCACATCAAACGGAAGGTCGCCATCACCTGACACTGTATCTCCGGTACAAGATGTCATCGCCTATCGGGCAAACACCCCTTTCCCCCAGAAACGTTCGACGGCCGGGCCGGCCGGAAGGGTCAATAGCCGGGCAGACGAAGGAACTTTTGGGCCGAGCCTTTGTACCGAGACTTGTATGTGCTGCTTTACTTTTAACACGTTTTCAAACCGTCTTACTTTTTTTTTACTTTTTTTTTTAAGGCGAGATGCCCCGAAGACGAATCGAGTTGGCAGCTGAACTCTATCGGGTTGACCGGGTACGCTTATAGAAGTAGTAGCGCCACAGCCACGTAGTTATACATTACGTAGCTCACAACCGAGTCGCAAAGAGGACCTAGCTGCAGTAGGCTCAGACTTCGTTCTCTTCTTTCCATTCGATCAATAGTGATCGAATACGTCACAGCAACGGAAACCCAAATGTGAGCTTTCTTTCCGTATGCGAGATCTGGCTACAGCTCGCAAGGAAGAAATCCATGCCTCAGTGTTTGCCCCCTTTATACCCCCCTTTCTTTCAGCTACAACACCGGAATTTTCTCTTAATTCTCTGATAATTGTCTCCTTTCCATTTTGTAATACCAGCCGTAATGGCAATGTTTCGTGTAAGTGACTAGCATAAAGGTAGAATCCCAGCCTAAGTACTCTCTGTTCCATATCTTTTAAAGCAACAAATTTCCACCCAATTGTGGATACGATTATGAGCGCGTTTATAATTATGAACCCCTAAAATGCATTGCGGGAAAAGTTAATTCATACTGAGCCCTTCCTTTCGGTGCGCAGTATACCATTAATGGATTAAGGCATACATGATGTCCAAGTTCTTCGGCCTCAACCTATATAGATACTACATACATTTACTGAAATTATATGCCTATTTCATGTCGCTTGACGTTGATAAATGCCAGCATACAAGTCCTCGCCAAGTCGATCGGCTTAGTATTGGGCCCCATGCTACACTGGACGCCCCCAAAAAACTTTTAACTCGCGATCTCTGATTTCGTGATCTGGATTGGGACATGTATCACTATCTTATATAACCTTCGCTTCGCCGAGCCTGTTTTTTGTTCTATAACTTAACCAGAAAGCCCAGTCCAAATTTGAAACCCCGCACCACGTTGAGATTCGCCAACTCCACAATGCGAAAGGTACTTTACCATATGTTGCCAATCAAAATTGACTCTTGGATGAAAAAAAAAACTCACTGCTCACGATGAAGCATTGGACAATAGTCCTGTCATGGAACAATGCGCTCTTTCCGGCGTAACTATTATTGAAAACAAGGAAAACTCGCCTTTAACTACGCAGAAAAAGTGCGGAATACAATAAGCACAAAAGAATGTTACATTAATATAATACATAATAAATAAGTGAATTTCTCTGCGCCAATTAATGGACATCGCTACCTGAGAATGCCCTCCCCCTCAAGCTTCAACCCTTCCCCCTAACCAGGCCCGGTTCCGGTAATCCACACCAAACTAAATAGATTACGAGGGTATTGGATATCGATGGCAATTGTGTTGCACCCCTCACATACATACACACCGGTTCTAATTCTTCACGCCCTTATATGGCCGCTCCTACGCAAAAAGCATTTGACCCCAGGACCCGCGCTGGGCATGCCAAATCCCTCCCACCGCTTTTGTTGCCGTACACACACATAACACAGGAAGTGAATGCCAACCTCACCATAAAACAAGGGAGGTGATCAGTGACCTTGCTTCCATACCTTGGCTCCTCAAGAAAAACTTCCCTCGCACCACGTGAAGGTACACATAACTTTCAAATTCGCCATAAATTATCCCCCAAAGGAAATAAAAACGCGAGACACAAAACAAGTCCACGGAAACATATCCACCTGAATGCGCCTGCCAAGTTGTATATACAAGTAGCCGCTGTGTGAAAAACTCGGACAATGCTATTTACGAGTCACACGCTGCTCACTAAACGTTTCACGGGCTAAGTGTGTTCACAAACGTCCTGAGCCAATAATAAGCTTAGCTTTGAGGGTGGTGGGGGGACATCACCACACCGACGAGGGTTAAGAGTTAAGACAATATTGGATGAGATCTTCCTCAAGTCCTCAACCCCCAATTAGTTTCGCTTGGCTCGATTTTGGGAATGGTTCCTGGTAATAAGCGACAACCACATGTAAATTACAAGAGATGGGGTTTTAATATGCTGTAACGTTATCCGGCCAGAGTGAAAAAAGCTCTCACGGATGACCCAATCCACAGCGTCTGAGCTTGAGCTCCCATAAATGTTCAAGTTTCAGAAGTAGTAATTAGGAATCCCGCACGCAATTACGTCTGTTTCTAAACCTTTCTCTCTCTCTCCCTCTCACTCTGTGTCTCAGTCCTCTTACGCCCGGTCCTTAACGAGTTTTAAACCGAGGGAAAACCACGGGAATTTCCTTACGTAATACGTAACGTATTACCATGAGACACCTACCGCATTAGGGGAACAACATGTATGTTTAAACAGAGTAAAACAACTAATGGACCCAATTCTGTTGCTGTTCCTGGAAAGAATAAGGGGAAAAAACCCTTTTTCTCTCTCGTTTCTTTAACGCTCGGATTACATATTGTTTTAAGCGTCGTATGAAAAAAGTAAGAGCCCCATACACCCGGAAAAAAATGACGACAAGAGAAAGGTGCGGGAGAAAAATGAGCGTACGCATTGCTCCCGAGTAGCCGACGACCTTGCCATCGAGGGGTATCTAGACAAAAAAGTTGCATCGACAGAGAGAAAAACGGCGCTAGTCGCCGCCAATAAAAAACCAGGTACTGGCGCAAGAAAAAAGTAAAAAAAAAAATGCCTTGAACTTGAACTTGACTATTCTCTGTGTTGTCCGACAACAAAAACTACCGGCCTAGATTGAAAACCATACAAGCACAACGCATGGCAGGATGTTCGGGGGCACAAAAACCACGTGGCTTTGTTGCTCGAGAACGGTGTATACTATACGGTCGTACTCGTACAGTGCGTTTCCCTTACGCCGTACCCAGGGCACAGGTATTCCCTTTACAATACGACCCTTAACTTTTGCATGCTTTTGCCCCTTGTTTCAGGGTAGCGTTCCATTCATGCCCCTCGTTTAGGTTAACTCAAGCCTCAGCCCTGTCGACCTTCACATTGTTGTATAAGACATGAAAGTGGGGCAGTAATTTCAAAGGCGCCGATTGATTGAAAGTGATTGACTTTCAATATTTGGTGACGGACCACCAACAGAGAGAGAGAGATAATAAAAGGCAAAAAAAGCACTTACTGCTACGTCTTCGTGGTGCCGAAGATGAGGATGTTCCCAGGGATAGGGCATAGCAGGGTAAGTAGCCCCTTCTGGGTAAGCATGGGCATGATGAGCGGAAGAGGCGCGCGCGCCGAGGCCGTCGCCGACACCGGGGCCTGCCCACATAGAAAGGGCCAGGGCCGCCAGGAGAAAGAAACGATGCAAGTTTCGGCCAAAAAATTGCTCCCCAAAACACCTCTCTTTTCTTTTCCACACACCGATACTAATCAGGCAACAATGCACCGTAAAAAAAGAAAAAGAGGTGGAAAGACCCTCTCAACGTTTTTTTTTTGTATTTATCTCTGTAATACTCTGTTTTCCAGCGTCTTAATAAATCACGTTCACTTCCATAGTTACGCACGCCAAACAGCCATCACTTTCAGGCGGTCGAGATAACAAGCCTTTCTCTCCGAAATTTGCACCGCACAACTTTCGCACAACCTCAATGTCTTATGTTCGAGCCAAAATCGTTGTAAAGTACGTCAAGCTTTTTAGATTTAAACTGGTTCCCAAATTTCTTAAGTTTCCCCAACAAGACAATACAAAAGACCAATATGATTAGGCAAAATTACGTATATCAGATGAAAGAATGAATGACAATCTTTGTAGATGAGGGTCCAAGTAATCGTATACGTTATGTTTTGTTTTTTTCTAAAAGAAAGCCACTTTTTGTCAAACCTTAACGTCCTTTCAGTGTAAGATGACAATCACGTTCAATTGAACTGAGCAGACGGTACCGAAAGGGAAGGTTCACTTAGACTGTGGCTTAAGTGTGTGGGTCCGTAGTTGGTCGTCATCTGACCCTTCCTGCTCACCATCACGGACTATGACTTGATGCACCTGTCACGCATACGCAGGCACTCGCAGACTTAATGGTCACAGTCACCCAAAAAGTAGCAAATCAGCAAACTCGTGGTTTTATGCACGGACCATTTTTTCAGTACCTGTCTGTCCGAAATGGCGTATACTTTTAACGTTGGCCGCGGCAAGGGGGGCTAACTCGGCGTCGAACTTTTCACGTGCGGGACTGCTCTACGTATGATACGTTATGTGTGCGTGTATGGATAGTTAGGTCAGAGTCAGAGACTGCAGAAGCAGTGCGGGCCCGAGGGCCGTGACGAACGGAATGACGCGAGCAGCCCGATTCTGAAGCTTCAGTACTGCCCGTCGGAATACACACACATACACTTAACACTCCCGCACCAGCTAACGTACACACACAACCGACACCGACTCCCGAGTCCCGCTAGTATGTGTCAGCTCTCGCTTTTGGCTCGCTCCCCGCCTTATAGCCCAGCTCTAAGCTCTCCTTTGCGGGGCGAGCACGGTGCGGGAGTCCCGAGCCGCCCGAGACAACGCACCCAAAACAGCGCCTGGGCTGATTCCTTCTTCGCTTTGCCTTTCGCCTTGAATTTGGACGCGGCCTTGATACAGAGAACATAACGAGAGGGAACGAGAGAGCGAGAGAGAACAAGAGAGAACAGAGAGAAAGAGAAGAGCTAAAGGAATCCTTTCCAGCCTAAGCAGGCTTGGATCCGTTTTCGTTCCCTTGGCTCGGCCTGGTACGTACTAGTTTGCGTTCTACATTCGGTAGAAGAATTGCAGCACGGGACAGTTCAACGTCCAAACCCATCTGTATACCTCCACTTCGGCCTGTTGGTTCCCATCGTCCCTTTTCTTAGCTGGTTTTGTAATTCCTTTACTATTTTAGTGCGTTTTTTCTTAAAAAAAAAGAACTCGGCGAGCAAAGAATGTCAGCAGCCCATAGCGCAGACTCTCTCAAACAACAGGCAACTTCCTGACTATGATCTCGTCACTTTTGTGTATTTTACCAAGTTCCTGTTGGGAGAGTTCGTTGCGAGACACGGCTATCTGCAGGAAAACACACGCCTAACGCGCCCAAACAAGAACGGCCTAAGTTTGGCACATTCAAAGCGTGCCAACTGTGCAGAGGCACACAAATTAACTGCGATGGCGGGGGTAAAAAGGTCGTTGAATACAAACCGGTTGAAGGTCAAGCGCATCCATCAAAAACGAGGAGGTAAAGCGGCTGTAGGCCAAGGGTGGCGTCATACAGTGTTTTTACGTTCGTTTGGCCATTTGGCCACTTTCCAACTTGTCAAAAGTCGCTCCCAATTGATAATAGGAGTATTATTTCTCAACTCCCCGAGTGATACAAAGGAACCTCTCTACGCGCGCAGAAAATACTGCAAGAAAAACACGGTTCTTTTGCGTTTCAAAGAAAACTTGCCCGGTTTTTCAAGCATAATAAAAACGCTCAACTCGCTAAACCTGCCAGTCTTGCGGCGGGATGTCTCCAATAATAGACAGAAAGGAGTGAAGACGAGGAAAGTATAGAGGTGCGGGTACTATGGACGGCACTGTAATTATGCAAGACGAGTGATGATGGGACACTATGACCCATCAGGAGGACTGTTTTATCGCGTTGTGGGTTTTTCAAACGCGTCTTCTTCAGCAGATTCTCTCTTTACACCTGCTTGTGGTCTTTGATCGCATATGCCTACGTGGGTACAAGGCACAAAAAGCAGCGAGGCTTTCACAGGTCCGCACTAAGGTACCATTACGTTGGCGACGATAATGACCGAGGATGTTCTATAAGACGACAGCCCATCCTCGACGCTCCTCAGCATGAAAATGTATGCCTCAACATCCACGCTCAAGAGCTCTCTCTCTCTCTCTCGACCGAATTCAGCCCAGGGACGCAACGTAGTTATAAGGCATAAAATAAAGAAAAAAAATATTACTTTTGAGACAAAAAAAAGTTTTTCGTTTCTCCGCGGTTCCTTGCCACATCCACCGCACGATCCCAAACATGACGCCAAACCCAAAAAAACTAATAATAAAAAATGAAAAGGGGAAGCCTAAAATTGACGCCAAAGCTTAAAATGAGGAGTCCATGGAGACTTCAGGAAGACCTCAAAGGGGTTTCCAACTTGAGCGTAAAGAAGTTGAAGGAAGCCCCCCTACCGAAGCCCAAAGTCACACACATACCACACGAAAACGCTGCTTCGGGGCCCTTTGGACACTTCCGAAAACGTCTTTAAGATAGCCAAGCACGTTGCTTCTGAACACGACAAGGCTTTTGGTCGTACCGAAATATCAACTATTGCGTCACAAATAAGCGACCCTACACCGGTTTGATCAAGTTTGGACAAGCACATGGCGAGTATGGATGGAATCCATTTGCAAATCGTTTTCAAAAGGAAACTTAAATTGACCAACGTTTAGCTTCAGTGCACATGTCTGATCCGTAACGCGCCACTTCTCCCCTACTTTTTATCTTCACACCTTTTGTACTGCAACAATTATCTGAAGCCACACAGACAGCGTAAGAAACAAAGCAATCCAGTTAAACATGTGGGGTTGGTTGGCTATTATAACAATCCCCAAACTATTATAACAGTCCCCAAAACCAGCTTGTAACCCAAAACAGTCTTCCCCTCGCACAAAGGCAATTGGAAATATTTAAAAAAAAAAATTAAATGGAAGGGTTTTTAAGCAAAGGCATCAACGTAAGGGGCGGAGCGTAAATTCAAATGCTCCGGCTGGTTTTATTATATGACTGCATATACAGGAACTGGGACTAAATTGGTTTGTTGTTACGCCCTGCCCTGTATATAACATCGCGAATGGCAGGATATAATATCGCGATAAAGCTTGCAATGGGACCACCAAAACTTGGGCGCCAGTGGAGCATTCAGACGCATCAAATCAAGGAAAATGCGACTGTAATTGTGATTAAAGTCAGAGACCACACGCAAACTATAAAACAGAATACTCTAGATCCACCTCGTACACCAGCTAGATATCAGGGAGATCGTTAAGAAGCCCTGTGCGAAACCCCAAACTGTATCAACTCTTAACAGAAGAGCGACGTCTGACTTATGGCACCGCTTTACTGCATTGGCCGGTCCATCCTGGTTGGACACGACAAGCGTGAATCCTCGGGACTTGTATTTTTGGTGGCATATTCCTCGACTATACTTAGCAGGTAATGACAGCCACTCATCCGCAATCCCCAAACCCATTTTCCCGGAATCGTCCAACAATAAGACAGTACAGAACATTAGCGTATCCGGTCTGGACTCGTACTCGCATTTCCGATTAGAGCGGCCTAACACGTTCAAGCTCCAATGCCCAATGATACTAAAAAAAAAAATAGATGCGTTATTTTTTTTCTCTCGCGCCCCAAATGTCAGAACAAGAAGCAGCCGGATTTTTGGAAGAGCAGCCAGCGAGAAGAGGCGAACTCGAAGTCATGTGCCTAACTTGGCAGTGAAGGTTTTCCGAGAAAAATGTCGATAAAAAAATACGATAGTCACGAATAAAAAAATGCCTCGAACTCACCCTCTGCTTCATGATATGAATTTGTACAAATTTTATGAATATGTATGCCTCGTAAAGTTCTAGTTTCCAAATTAACGGAAAGCCAATTCACCACAGATTGATTAATCTGAGTCATAACCTGTCTGGATGACGTTTCAACAATTCTAACGATCAGTAACCTACTTTATAGGTACTTTCCATTCTTAGGGGACGTCAAAAGGACGAGATGACAGCAAGGAACAAGGCGACTACACGTGAAACGCTGAAATTACGTTACTTGAAACAAAGTGGGATTCAAGGTCTACTTCATAAAGTTTTTTTTTTTTTTTATTTCCATGCCTGCTGAAGATGCAGCCAGAAACCGACGCCTAGTGGGGTATTTTTACATTTGAAGACCTATGGGAGGATCAGGTTCTCATGCACGAAAGCCTACTTAGATTCTTTAGCTATTTTATTCTTAGGAAAAGCCATTAAGGCTGATTCCCGTAATTCTAATCTTGTAATGCACACTGTTGTGTCTGTGTCTATGTCTAGTGTGTTGTCGAATGTCTTGACAATTTGCTCGAATCCACTGTAAGGCACATGCAACCTTGAATAAAAAGAACAAAAATAGCCCCCCCAACCAGACTGTCTTGCCAAGACGCAATTTCCAAGGAAGTGTATTCGCATTCCAGCTTTTCTTGCTTGTGTCAAATCCAAATCTAGGCGGTTTGGGGCCTAAATCGAAAAAATATATATATAAAAAAAATTGGGGCGAAATGCTAGGTAAAACGAGCCACAGTTTTGTCCTGTTTTTTGGTTGGAAGATTCCGGCACGGTAACGACGTTCCTTTCTTGAAATCGAGACACATTTTTAGAGTTAACGGCAAGCTTTGCCAAGGCAATAGAATGATAGCCCGAACAGAAACAGCCACGGAGACAGAAGCGGGACAAACCAAACGGACATAACGACTTAGCTCTATACACTTGGCGCTAATGGCTTCCTTTGTAACCGCCTACATAATTTGCACGACGGACCCATTGGCAAATGAGATAGCCGTTGCCATGGGGACTTCCACGGGGTCTTTGGCAATAGACAAAACCCCACCTATCTCCCATTCCACATTTCTATACCCGCTTTTCATTCAGCCTGTCGCAGCATATGTACCAGCGCGCTATACACGGAGAATAGCAACCAGCTTTTCACGCTGACAAACTAGCGCATGGAGAGTTTATAATTAAAGCAAGGAAGGATAGTCTGTTTTTTTTCCGTTATTTTTATTGCGGTTACTTGGGACGGAAAATGAAACCCTGAGTTGCGGGGCTCATCAAACTAGGATACAATACCTAGCTTAATACAATTTTATAATAAGGCTTTAGATCAAGCCGGCGACTGGGAACATGAACGAACACGAAGCGCGAGACAGTATACGGTTCATGCACTGTATTTTCACGAAGACTGCCGAACAATGAACGTCGTATGGGGCGGTGGGATAATCGGCGAGTAGCGGCAAGGCAAAGAGTTGCAACACCGTAACAAATCACAGTCCAGGTTGCTCCACGTACCCTGAGACGCTAATTTTCATTAACCCCTATATGAGCCTCTGCTATACAGTTTTAGCTTCGTATTTCATGCTCGAATAAAGGCGAGAGCGCCTGGCGGTGTACCGACTTCAAATAGACGTTACAGTAAAAGGAAAACGCAAAAAACTATGTCATTCTTTACTTTCCCTGCCAGGGAAATTAGCTTGTAATTGTGGTGGCAATGCCCGTAACGTCGTACTCGTATCAGCATACGGTCGACTACAAAAGGCATTACTTGGAAAGCAACGGGTGTGTGACTTGTGAGTCCACATGGGTCAAGACATGTGAATAGTTGTCGTATACGTAATATATTGATCGTTTTTTTTTGTTCCTCAATGTTGTGTGCTATATATAATTGAATAAGTCAATACGCGAAAAGCGAAAGACCGAGAGCGAGCTAGAGAAAAGACGGCTGTCTGAGCCCCAACTCACCGCCTTTTCGCTGTCATAGTCCTCCTGAAAAAGTTGAAAAAGTCGCAATCTTTTCTGACCGATCGCCTTACAAAACATTGTATCGAATATATGCAAACCCAGGGCTCGTTTCCAACACACGCTCACTTGGAGGAATAGAATCCATACGAACTAAGAAATAAGAAAACCGTCTTGTCTATTGCGTGCTCCTCGGGGCTCCTAAGGAGAGAGCCATCCATCAAGTCCGGCTAGACACGAGTCGACAAGACTGAGCAACGGTTTACCTTTCCTACCTTTCACAACGTGTAACAACCCCCTTCACGAAACGAAACTGCAAAGTCCAAAAATGGAGATTGCTCGCACTGCTCCTTACTCATTTTTTCGCTTTAACTCGGAAAGTCCTGGCATTGGAAGGTGCTGACCCGGTAACCCATCGTTCACCCAAAGCCCAAAAGGAGGAAGATCACGCCGGCCGAACGCAAAGGTGCATAAGTCAAAAGCACGAGAGGGACGTTGGTCCTACCGGGGCCCGGGCAAAATACATGGGCTTTCTGCTCTGTCTCTACCCTATCTATATGATAAATGCAAACGCAGGTGCTCGCTCAAGTGGTTCTTTCCCTCCAGCCATATGAGGCTTTCAAAAGCTTAGGCATATAATAATGCGCAACGTCAGACGTACATGATATAACCCTTTTCTCGGCTATGCTACAATCTATAATGAGGGTTTCACGCAAAATCTCATCTCGCTCACAACTTTTCCTTTTCCGTGGTGAACTCTTTCCAAAGCAAGGGTATAACTGAAGCATCAACTCTAATTTATGTCCCCCTTTCTTTTTTAAAAAAATAAAAAATCCGACATTGCAGTAATATTTTCTTCAACACTTAAAACTGTTCTACCCTTCTCCAATTTGCAAGTCAACAGAGCCATAACTTAGTACCTATAAGCCTTCAACAATCCCGGTATACCGAAAAACAGAGCTACAAGCAATTCCCACGGAAAGCTTGAAAAGAATGCGGAAAAACATTTGGATTTAAAGAAAAGCTACTGACTACTGGAAAACTATAGGAAACTATTGGAAACTATGTTCCAATGCAGTTTGTTTCAAATTAATTAAATTAAGAAAAAAAATTATAAATACGTTCCAAATTTTCTTTAAAAGAAAGCTTTTGCTGCTTTTGCATAAAGCTAATGGAGGTCACTGGAAGTAATACGCATCTAACAGCACGAAGCTAGCACATCGTAAATTCCATCAAGTCCCTTACAGGCATACTTCTTTGTATTGGAAACAACCACCACAAGAGCCACCTTATCTTTCCCCAAGACACGACCCCAAATACTTGATTGTCCCCAACACAAATAATAGCGCGACATTTCATTAACTCTTTCGTTATCCCTAAAAAAAAGAGGCCAAGAATGACCCATGCTTATAGTATTGATCCGCCTTCATATATAGATCTCACTTCCCTTATCTACAATGGCTGACCGGATCAAGCCACACTTATTTCGATCAAATACATACGGGTTGTTTTATTAATTATTTTTTTTTACTCAAACGGACTTTTGGCACCAACATGTCTGTCTCGCATTGCGTTGCCACACGAAAAGGATGAATAATGTGAGTGCTTTGAAATTACCGCGTTCACCAAGAACAACAAAACCTCACAAGAATCTACATAACATGATACGCTTATCCCCCCAAAAAAGTGATCATTACACACTGTTAAGATTGCTGCATGAATGTCACTTGCTGAGCGGCATCTAGTCCCCTTTTTGCTACCCACGATCGCATCTGTGGTCTCTTTTTGAACTGCAGTGACCCCACTTGCTCTCGGAAAACGGCATCCCAAAAAAGTCCAAAGATAGGAGCATTTCCAAAAAGACTTGATAATTTCCACGTGTAAAGGGGGGAAGAACAGAATCGTGGAAACTTCCACATCGGGGACAAATTGTTCCCTTTTCCATCCCCGCTAAAAGCAGGTATCAGAAGCCCACATTGCCCTGTCCAAACGGCCTGAGTTCGGCGCGAACGACGCTTAATTTGGTCCTTGGTTTCTGATGAGTGGTTGTTTTGGCGTATTCGACTCACGAGGACGGTGTCGCCTGTGCTGGAAGTTCGCTAGTTTTGCTGCGGGACAGCCAGTAAAACTGCCAACAAACACTGCTGGTGGCCCCTCTGGGCTCAGAGCAATTGTGGATCATAAAACCGCATTTAAGATGTCCTGTCCCCTTATCCTGTGGACTAACTCGCCTGTGTTCCCCTACCAAGAGCGGCCAAGTCGTCCCCCAACCCCCGAACCTCCCTGGCAAAGCACTCTCATCATAAAAGGAGAGCGAAATAGTTGACCAACAACAGGAAGAACCGCTAAATGGTTCCCGCCAAAAAAAGAAACTAAAGAAAAAAAAGTCCTCCACCGTCATATCACTTTTTTTTACCCCCAATACCTTTACTAAAGGCACAAGAAAGAGCCCCACAGGCGAGGTAGCATTTTTTTCGCTTTTCCCCCGGGTCTTGCTATGAGCTGTCGTACGTTCTGCTATGGAAGCAAAATAAATTTTGCCTTCCTACGACACCTTTAGCTGGCATGCCATGAGCCCGTTGGGTTTTTCGAGTGCTCCAAAAGCCGTGGAGACCTACTGCTGTGTCTATTGATACGCCAGCGAGTGCGAGGGACAAGGCAAATAATTCGCACTTGTGAAGACAGCTTTATGAAATGGAGTTCGATTTTTCGGAGGGATATCACCCCGCTCCTTAGGCTTTTATTCACGAGGGCGGTTTCATCTTATGGCCCTCTGCTGCTCTCCATCTCATTTTCACGTTTTCACGGCCTCAACAGCATTTTCCCTTTCAAATCAATTCTTTTCCTATTTTTCTATTTAAAAATAAAAAAAATGGGTTATCCTTCCCCGCGTTTTCCACCGCAAAGTTGGGGAGAATAGAAAATTACCCAAACTTAACTGGCCAAATTCGCATTCGCTATGATACCCTTGCCTACCCATCAAGTTTTCAAGGCTCGTTTGTTTCATTTCTGTGCATATTTCCCACTTGAGGGACGATGATGGGCTCATTAAGATTTTTTGGAGAAGCGTCTTCCAGCCCTCGTAATATTCCTATCTCTTTTCCGCTCTTCACTCCCTCTCCAGTTCCCCCCACTCTTCGCCGTTATTATACCCGTCTCGGTAATCCATATACAGACACAGACGCCGTTCTTCGTAGACGTTGCGGTTTGGTTAAGGGGCGCTGTTTATGGGAGACTTTTTAGTCGGCGGTATGCTATTGCTAACACCAGGCAATCGGCTCCGCACGTTTCCGGCTCGTAAATGCCATCTTAATTTCGAGTTAACAGTAGGTCCAAGAGCGCTATGAAACGCCATTTCTCCCCTCCCCTGTACAAGTCAATTTAACCCTAATAACCCAGTTCACTAACCCCCCAAAATAGTCGTAACGTCATGCAATTAAGTATAAAAATATAAATATTGAAGTATAAATGCAATTAAGTACATTTTCTCGACAACTATTAGTTCCATTACCAACAAATTTTTAAATCTAATGAAATTTTAGGATTTAAAAACATAAGCCTGTAGAAATAAAACAAAAATAGGACAAATTAAAATTCCCCTTTGGCTAACTCGAAAGAATTATTTACTTGAAATTGTTTACTTTGAAAGTTTAAGTAGTGTTAAGATGAATGAGAAACTGGCATCGTGGCAGGCACTTGACACGGGCTATAATTTCCGTCGCAAAAATGTAGACTTAGGAAAACCCCTTTTCAACCCCCGTAAACAGCGTTCCTCCCTCGGTTGCACACGGCTGACAGGAATACCCTTAATAAAAACGCACGAGTTAAGCCTCTTTAAGCCGACAACATGGAAAACTGTCTTGTCGCCCATATGCATCTCCCATTGTGGCCTTATCCCAAGTCACCCACTCCATTTTTTCAAGGAAATAAGCCCGCGTAGTAGAAAAAGGCATGACTCATAAATCGTTGTCCCTGCGAGTCGTTCTTCTTATGAATTAAGAAGTCATCAGTTTCTTCCACCAGTCGGCGGCATCTCCAGCCAAAAATATCTCTTGCCTTTCCCAACCTTCCCAACGCAGCTTACATAATCTTGTCCAGATTTATAAAACCTTTTTTTAAAAATTTTTAAAATCCGTAAACGGATTTCTTTCCCAAATCCGATTTTACGAAATGAATAACTGAATGGTGAGTAAAAGTGTCAACCTTCCCGCCCTCTTTTCTGCCCTGAAATTGCCTAAAAAAGAATTTAAAAAAGACGTCGCCTGTGAAAAAGTTATAAATGTTTGAAACCCTTCTAAATAAAAAAGGGGAAGGTACTTGTAATGCATGCGAGTATGCAGCTAGTTTAATTAGCATGCAGTAGCAGTTTGGCTGCTTAGATGGGCGGCATGGGAGTGAGTTCTAGGGTTGTATGTGCTGTGGTGCGCCCTCGTTAATGAGGCAAAGGTGCAAATGGCCCATTTGCCTGCGACGAGCATGCCGTGCATAGCGTACAGAAAATGATGGCGAGTGGATGCTGTGGCTCCGGGATACGTTTCAAGGCACAATCCCCCTCCCTCTTTATCAACTCCTGTGGATCTTTTCTCCTTCGTGCAACACCTTTTCATGGTATCCCCCCCCCCAAAAAAAAAAAAGCAAAATGCGACTTGGACGAGAGTTTTAGTCCCAGACACCATCCATGCCCCCTCTTTCCCCCTAAAGAAAGACATTTTTCCCGACAAAATTTCACCTATTTAAAGTACCACCCGGCGTTGCTTAGGTGGTATCGTGTCGTGTATGTATCACAAAATTAGAATAAGATGGAAGGGGAGCACGAAAGGAAAAGCTACACGAATCCCAAGTTCCTCACAGCAACAGACCGCTCCTCATTAGAGCATAAGCCCAGGAAAACTTGTTTCGGTAAACAGCAAGCTGAATGCTCTCAGCAATTAACTCATTAGGCAGTGTTGCTCCTAACGTTCTAAATTTACGCAAGGGAAGGCCTGACACGAACGTTTTACACTTTTAATACTCGCCGCTGTACCCAAATAAGAATGAAAAAATAATCAAAAATAACTAAAAAAAACTAAGCGGGGAAAAAATATCTGCTTCACATACTATCCCATTTCCAGGACTCAACAATCGAGTCCCTTCTCGCTTTCTTTTGTTTCAATTCATCTCTAAGACCGGCCCACCCACTCACCCTCAGCACACTTGCCATTATCGTGTAGTTGTACTAGCCCACTATAGAAAATGGATGGAGAGCTTGGGCGCCATTTCAGTCTAAGAGACACGGCCAACGACCAATGCAGGCGATCTTGAATCGTTGCCGTAAATCCCGGGCATCCAGAAGGTCTCTACGCAATTTACGATGACCCCGGATTTTTCCCGTACATATCGACACAAACCCTCCGGGCTGTTCTAAATGTCCCTTGATGTCAACGACGGAAAACCCAAAACAACCACCTCTTTTTCTTTTCTGTTCCTCTTATCTCCGCTCCCCATAATGAGAGTCGGGGGGCACCTTCCCACTCCACCCACCCTCTGTGTCTTATACTATTCCTACCGGTATATAACCCCAAACTATACAGGCTCGGACCACCTATACCGAGAAAACCTCCAAAACTAAGCTTCCGAAACGGCGCAATTAATCAAATATTCACGATAATCCCCCGGCTCTTACAGCAAACATTGCCTATACAATGAGCCGCTACTCTTCCTCCGACAGGCAACTATAAAAAATGGTCATTTGCAAGTCTGTATCAATACAAATGCACTGCAAAAAGCAAATGGCAAACACCCCACGAGTGTGTGTGACCCATACTACTAACAGAGCATCTTCTTCGACGAAAGAAACACCAAATACCCCGCTTATGACTGCTGGAAATGGATCATTTGACTTGGGGAGCCTCACCAAGAAAGACAGTGCTACCAAAAAATAGACTGCCACCTACCACGCCCCACTGCTTTTATAACCTCACGGAAATCGTATACGTTTGTAGACGTGCAGCTCATTACCGATACGCTCTGGTTTTTCCTTCCTTGTTCAGGGTACGCTATAATGCCTTCCCAACGCTAGATTATGCGTCAAGTGAGACAAAAAAATAGAAAAAAAAACGGAGAAACTCTAAGAAACCTTAGCGTGAACGGGGCTCTTGATAGCCGGCTGAATGCAAAACCAATCGCCATCAGTGGGACACACATTTCCGAGCTCGATCAGGACCTTTATAGAAACTTGAACCCTCATAAAGCGACGTGGACCGAATACTTATGGCGCTCGTTTTGAGCACACAAAGCAACACATGTCCAAATACTTTCGGAATATTTCACAGCGCGTTAACCACGCCCCATCTTCTTTCGGCAATTGTCCCAGCCTTCCAACCTTATGCACACACATCCATCCGCTAAGAAATTGCTTTGCTGCTAGCACGAGCGTCCCTTGATTGCACAAAATTACTCAAGACACGCCAAGCGAATTTTAGTCACAAGAATGATCAAGTACGGGTTTTCCCCAACCAGCCATAAATACTATGGAATCTATATAGGCTACACCAGCTTGGTTGCACTGGATGGTCACTTGACACGGAAACGGGTTAGGGTATATTTGGTACGACTTAGCAACACCCCAAGTCCGAACACATTGTTACGTTTGCCGGAATACGCACACATGGATATATACCTCTATAGGGCCATAGAGAAACTCGGGCTGGCAAGCAAAAGAAAAAAAGAAAGTTTCTCTCGTTTGTTATGAAACATGGGTCTTTCAATTGCAACAATGCTTCTTCTCGTTCCTCTGGTTCATCCACGCCCTCTTGTTTTTCGCCCTAGTCCAAGGCCCGCTTGGCAATGGAAACCGATACGTTCAAATTGCGTGCATGCAACCCATCGAGCCCATTGAGGCAAGTGAACAGATAAATCCTAGCACGGGGCATGGAACAGGGGCTACAAAGAGCTTACAAAAGAAACTACGCGATCTCCCTCACCTCGTCGCGTTCGCCATTACATTGCGCTCAAAGAAAAAGGAGGCGGGGGAGTTTCAATCTGTGAGGATCGGAAATGCTGCCAGTTTCGCGAGTGGAGCCCACTACGAAATTTACTTGCAAGCACTGAAATACCATAGAATCCCACGGAATGGCGCATCTGAAACAGCACTTGCGCTAACATCGTGTTGGATTGGTTCAATTCACGATATTAGGCCTCTAAATGCTAAATTTTGGTTGCCAGTCTGGATCTGCACCCCTGCCTTAGTCTGTATCTGTATTGAAAACCCCAAGAAAGCTATACTTAGACACAAATCGAAAGAAAACTGCGATTCAGAGACATGAACCAATGGGAACTAATGAAAGGAAAGACAGGTTTCTTGCGTAACGTTTAAAACAGGCCTAATTTCCTTTGAAAACAGCCCCCTGTTATCTAAGGTAACTAGCAGGCGAACTCTCTAATCAACTTCAACCGAGCAACGAAACGAAAATTTGTGCGGTTTGTGACTTTGGGAGGTATTTTCTCTCCTATTTCTTTACTCTTGTAAATTTTTTATTACCAAGCTGGCTACAACCGAGCAAGACTATTTCGTGATAGTCTATAGAGGACACAAGTGACGCAAGCGAACTTTATTTATTAGCAAGGAGCTTTAAACTTATTTACTGAAAAGCTTTTGCTCAGCGTCAAGTTGCACAAGTAATTCTGTTAGGGCGAAAAAAAGCTTCTAAAACTTACCAACCTTACCCTTTCACGAATGTTGTTTATATTTTTAAACGCGGGTTAAAAAATAGGTCAGATCTGTTAGCAAAAAATGGGCATTGGTCACTATCCCCGGGGTTCGGGGTTCCTTGAGCATATTCTGCACTTAAAACTCCATTTCAGTCCAAGTTTAAAACTATTTTCGAGCTTGAATATGCCACAGTTTGGGACACCCATCCTTTAGTACGAATGTTGGGCCTTTTTTTCTTCACGCTAGGTTATTACATTTGGCGGATAACTATATAGCTAAACAGAAGGGTATTGTTCTCGTTAAAATACCGAATGGACTCGTCTCGGAACGACATTATCCGCAGCTATGCTTAAACTTGTTGTAAGGGAATGCCTTCCATCTTAAAGAGACTAATGACTCTAAAACGAGGGACGATTGAGTCGCCCTAAAAACTGATCCACCTTTCACTGAAAGCTTTACATTTCCTTGGCAGTCTATCAACGGAAAACGTCTTAAAATTTGAAAGGCAAAAAGCATATACAGCAAAAGGCATTCCACCCTCTGTCCTTTTCGCTCCAACTCGCGCTTTTATACAAGGTCGTAGCATAGCAATGGAGTCAACCGGGTCCCGGGGTCTCGTCCAAGCGCTTCTATTCGCTCGTTTTTTTAACGAACGCCAAAAAAAGGGGATGAAAAAAAGGCATCCAAATAATATGCGGCTTGGGATGAATATCTTCTCTTAATGGCTTTCCTACTGCACCTGGAATCGACACGAGGTTTGCTTTATTACACCGCACAGCCCCTCTTTTCGCTGGCTTCGAAAAGCGACAACGCGCTTCCATATTTTTATTTGGCCCCAGCAACTCGGACCCCAAACCTCATGCTCGTGAGCAACAAGGGTTATCCCCTTATTGCTCGGATGGACCAGGGACCACCCTTAAGGTTTTCCATCAGCGTAATTTCTACGCTACTTTAATTATAAACTCGGAAAACATACGAAAATTCGAGAAAACACGGCTAAACGAGTGCTACTATGTACACGACAAAAAAAACTTTAGAAGAAGAAAAAAAAACTGACGTCCCTTAGAGACTTCCCATCTCGCATCGTCATGTAAGCCTGAAATTGGCTCTAACGCTGCAGAAACACTCCTCCTCGTCATCACTGCTGTTTTGCTATATATCCAAAGAACGAAGCCAGTTCTCCTCAACTCTCATCCATGTAACGAGAATATGTTGCAAACCTACAGCTCTTTTTGCCAATCGTCTTATTTAACTTGACTAAAACAAGCCAAAGATCGCCCCATGGGCGTCATAATGTGACGTTTCTGGCGCACACGCCCCAAGTTTTGATAACTTTTAAGAAAGTTAAAGGATCTTTTGTTCACACGATTGGAAGAGGGTGTAATTGCATCCAGAGCAGTGACCGCTCTCTTAGGTTAATATTTAATCTACTTTTTATTTTATTTTGTACAAAAAAAATGTTTTGTTTGGGGGTGATTCCAAGCTAAAGCTAATGCTCCACGGTAACTTGGAAAGAAAATGGAGCTTACCTTGGATGGCGTCATGTAGTCGATAGCCAACATACAGTCGTTGTAGCCCACTTCCGTCTTGATGGCTGGAGACATTGCCATTCCCATACCCACGGGAGTTCCAGCACAAAATTGACCCAACTGGGTCATGGAATCACGGTACCAGGGATACATGGTCATGTGGTGCCACAGCCGCCTTTTTCTTAATTGTTTTGTTTTTCTAAAACGGGTGGAAGAGGGCTAGCCAAGTTTCAAAGAGTCAGCGAGTCACTTCGTGGTCGAGTCAAAAAGGTCAAAGATCACTACGCGGGGGTAAAGATCGCACGCTTCGCCCATAAAATCAGTCGACTCAATTGCAGGTTCAACGATGGTCGCCTTACGAGTCGATTGAATTCACTTCCACCAGCAATGTTCACTTGAGACAATGCTAGGGCTTTTTAGTGCAGGGTCTGGGGTGAAAGTTCCATGTCACGTGGGTGAGAGGTCACGTGTTCTCGGTCTGTATCTGCCGGGAGTACAAGGAATCGAGATGTTGTAGCGCGCTAAGCGTATACCCTACGATAAGACAACGATGATTGATTCACGAAAACCCCCTAAACTGGCTACCACCTAGTCCCGAGTATGTCGAAGGAACGTTCGAAGAAATTTAGCTTCTTCTATTGGGTGTTGGGGATAGTTATGGGGTCTTACAAGGGTCAGGTTGGGGGGTGGGAGTAGCCGATAGTTTTGGGTCTTTTGTTGGACGGTAAACTTTTCACCTGCCAGCTCCCAACAGCAAGACGACTGCGGGTCACTGATAGTCTAAGCCGTAAATGATCTTTTGAAAAAGACCACGTGGGTCGTGAGTTGTGTGGCCCGTCCGGGTCTCGGAATCTCTCTGACTGTCGACCAAATGACGATGGCAGGGACTCCCGCGCGTTTTCGCCTCGGTGCTACACGCCGTTGCTGGCCTGGTCTCCCCACCGCTAAAACTCACGCTAGACTATTGGGAGCCTTTGCAACGGGGGAATAACGGCAAAAGTTTGTGCCTTTTGCCTCGCGCCCGAGTTCCGAAGCCGGGCATTGGACAGCAGCTCGCCTTGCAAAAACGACCAACATGCGAGCTATAGGCTAACTTGGTAACAATGCTGACTTAGCAACCAAACCACATCGCATTCTTAACGTGAGGCAAAGCAAGGCCGCCTGGCCAAATTCAACCTGCACTTTCGAAATTTGCAAGTGAGAGCAGAAACAGTAGCCAAGAAATAAACCGAGCAAAACAGATAAGCTGTTTCTCGGAACTCGGCACAAAAGACATATGTAAATTAGTCGCATGAGAGATCTCATAAACCTCTATAGCATTCCGATGGCTTACCTTAACTAATTCGTATGCTTCCAACAGTGATCACAAGACAAAGCGTTGTCGACGTTGCGGAAACGGAACGTTTCGTTTATTTTATTTATTTTTTAAAAAGAAAGAAAGGAAAGGAAACGTTTTTAAATCTTTGCAAACTTGCTAAACAATGGTCAACGCGGGGCACGTCAATTCGAAAATAGTTTTGAGCCCAAGTTTGGCCCCCCATATGAGGAGTAGGCCAACTTTGAAATGGAAAACGCTCATGTCCAGGACAGGCATCAACCTCTCCAAGAAAAGGGGGCGAAATCAATTTCTTGTTGAAAAGGAACTTGGGCTTGAGATGCAAACGGGTCATTTTCTTGCCGCTTTACTGTCAGAAAGACCTGACATGGGAAGTTGGCTCGAAAATATGCCCACTTGGCCCCCTTTTTCGATGGATATGCACAAATCGCACTGCGTGGATCTACGGAAAGCACATGCTGACCAGATTGCTTTAAAAAGGCCACGGGGCAAAGTGTCTCATTTTCCAGTGAGGACGAAATGAAATGAAATGAAATTGAAAGAAAAGTGCGGTCGTTTGGCTATCAGAATCACGTCAATCACGCACGAACAACCCTCCTAAGCAGACCGTGGCCTTTACTAAGCGCATTGCGTAAGTTCCGATGAATACCTAAATATTCTTGCTTTAAACCAGATGATTTTTTTTCGGGGAGAGGGATCTGAATCATTGACCATGGGAACAGGTACAATATAATAATGTAGCGAACCTATTCCTCTTCTTTTTATAAATTATTCATTACCCACGACCGACTCTACTTTTCTTTTAAAAAATGGATCCAGACCGCATTGAGATGCAGCAACGGATCCAGGATGCCACTCGAAAGAAACAATAAAGGTCAAGAAAAGCGGGAATGACCAGGAAAAAACAGGAATCAACTTCAATTACAGAATTCAATAGGCTTATCCGTCTACCATGCGTTTAGCTTCGCACCTCAAGGCACCGTAGCAATCCATTGTCTTCCAAGTTGAAAAAATGTGAAGAAAAAGTCCAACTGACCTACGTCAATTTCTCGACACACAAAATTCAAGTTCGAAAGGCTAAGGCAAGGGGAAAAACCTTTCTGTCTGCTTTGTTTACCTTCCATAGCCGAAGGACAGTCAGGCAAACCGGGAAAGCCCATTTTTTTGTTCGGCCTAAAGTTTCAAATGGGCAAATATAGAATTTAAAAATAGATTCCATGGGTTTCAAACCCTATCTCTTTCAGGATATTTCTAATTTTTCCCCTATTGTACTACTGAAAATTAAAAGACAATAAGTGGACCTGTGTGCATTGTTGAGTCTTCATGAATACTCCCCCGAACTTCAACGACAAACAAAACGAATTTTTTTCATGGGTTTGACCACTCAATCCGTATAATACTAACGAATTATATTAGCATATAAGAGCTAGGAAATAACTAGAGCAAAAAAGTGTTAACTCCGGCTTCACCAAACAACTAGGCTGCACATTTGACGTCACAGCACTATAGCTAAATAATAACCAGTCTATAACTTACATGAGTAGCCCTAAGTAAGTCCGACTGGAGAGGGCAAAACATAAGGGCAAATAACCAAAACTACATCGCAGTTATGGGAAATAATCTATATGGCAATAGATCAACCTTAACGGGCACTCGGAAAAAAAACGGCCTTTCTAGTAGACTATAGTACACAAAGAGGAAAACACGGAAGGCCCTACCAGAAGAAATTAACGTTGATTCCCAGAGCCTCTTATCCATAATGCTTGGTGGTAAATACTTGATGCGCTACAGTTATATTAGCCAACGAGGCAGGCATAACAGAAGTTCGGCTAAAGCGTAAAGGTTGAGAAGACTGTATGACAAGATTAATTAATTGCCTATCAGCTTAGCAAAGGATTAACTTAAAGGATTTGTAAGCTGGGGCTTAAACTTGAAAACGACAATCATTTAAGTCGTTTTGTTCTCGATTAGGTGCATATAATTCGTGTGGGGGAGAAGGGCCTGGTAGAAAGACCCTTCGCAACGTAGTATGGGTGACAGAACAAAAGGGTTAAAATATATGGGAAATATGGGCCGTTTTTTGGAAAACGAGTGCACATGAATACTTAACTCGAAGAGAAGGCCTACTGCTACTTCTCACGCTCACATCTAACATTGTATACTTCGTCATGTCCGATATAATGTTCCAGTATAGCTTAACAACATTCGCTTCAAATTAACGCCACAAAGACCAGAGACCAGCTCACTGGTGTACTCTAAATCGAATATTACTCTCTTTTGTTCACTAACGTTCCCAATTTTGGATATTAACTACGTCTATAAATACCTTTCTTTGTTTCCTGCCTTTCCAACAACAGCACTAACGCTTCATATGAGCATACAGTAATTATTTCCCAACACACCTATTCGTATTATACTGCCAATAAGTATGCAAGAAAAATACTTACAGCAAACGCTGGGGGTGTCGAGCGAAACCGCCGTCCAACCATTCGCTGTCCCTCATGGCGTCCCGGCTTGGGACGAGACGTGGTACGGTACAACATCAACAGCGGCCATGTTTGCCGCCCAACGGAAATCTGAGCCGACAAGAATGAAAACTTCAGACTCGAATTTTCCGCCTTCTCCGCACCTATTAAAGTCACTGTAATTTTCGCCACAGCTCAGATGTGTGGGCTCATGAAAGGTTGAAAGTGCATGACGGTAATTACACTAGAACTTTTTTTTCTCTTCACAATTCCACGAACACATGTTGCAGCCGTGACCATCCTTCATACTTTTGGCGTCCCTCGCCTAAACGTTGCCAAATCCTAAATTATGTTTCCGGCATAAATCGCTTTCCTCGGCCAAACTCTTTATTTAGGACTATTCGCAAAGTTCAAAGAGTACGCACAAGTTCAAAAACCTCTCCAAGAAATTAATAAATGTATAGAAGTCACTTGAATACTAGGAAAAACACAATATTGGCTTACTGGAAGTACGACAAATAACCGCAATGGCAACGCTGGAAAAAAGAGCGCGCCAAAAGAATTACCGCTAAAAAAATAGAGTTGACATTATAGTAAATCAATTCGTTGTCTCGCGAACTTTTAAAGACCAGAATATTGCCAAATCTGACATCGGCAAAAGTATGGGGGGATGAACTGGGGTTATGAAAAAGTTGTTGGCAAAGCTGGAGGGGCATGAAACTAAAAAATACTTCACGCGGGAGACCCCACTGGCTAAAAAAGCATCTTTTTGACATCTTGGCTGATGGATGAGCATTGGAAAGGACATTTGAAATCCAGCCAAGTGCAAATCTAGCCAAGAAAATACGGGACATAGGCCACGAAGAAGGAGGTGGGAGGTACGGGGAAAAAAAAGTGCATAGAAAGACTTTGCAAGAAAAAGCTGCTGACCTTAAACAGTTAACTCTTCTGATACACCAATTTCGTCATGCTGCTTCTTACATCAGCGTGGGATAATGCCTACTGGGCATTTCTCCCGCTTTTCTTAAACAGCAACCCAACTAATTTCCCAGGTTAATAAAAGGTGCCAAGGTTAGTGCGTGTTTGCCGAGAATAAAACACACCCTTTTAGCGTTTTGGTTCTGTGGAATTCAGCTCCAGTTCTTACCACAAAGCTGCGCCATGCCGACTAGGGCTAAACGAGAAATACATTAACGAACTTCTTGTTTCAAAGGTCCAGCCACACGCAACCTATAGGTTGTCCAAAGCACAGAAAGTTGGTTCCGTATCAAGTCCAGCTCGCATGGAAACCTAGGCTTGGGTGGAATAGGATTTTGTAACAACTCTCGGTCCAGTAAGGCCCATTGCCTAGACTCTCTCGGGCTTCAATCCATTTGGATAATAATGCCGCTTTTATCAGTTGGTTCCGCCCCTTTTATGACCTACACTGTCAACTTGGCCTCAAAACACTTAAACTCGTTCCTCGGACTTCTTTGGACTATTCCGAGGAGTTTGGAACAACTGAAATGACAAAGTCGGGAAAGTTAATGCTGCTCGACTACCCGCAAAGCTCCCCAAGATTAGTGTGCCTTGGAAAGAATTTCTTGTCACATTTGAAAACAAAATACTTGCACGCAGAAATAGCGAAAGAGACAACAAAAGCCTTGAGAACTTACACGAAAGGAACAAGCTGAACCTTTTGTACTCTTTGACCCTTCAAATAACTCTGCATCATGCACTTGGTCTTATTATGTCCGGTGAAATAAACTCTAAGAAAGACTGAGCCGCCATATTAAATTAGAAGACGGCAGATGATGTTTTACATATTAACACTGTATGTTTCGAAGCATAACTCGAGATTCATCATCAAACGGCGCACGAATACACCGAAATTCTCACCTCAAATGGCGGAATATTGAAGTCTCGACTAACACTTTGCTTGATAAACTTACTGCTCACCGGATCAGGTACCAAAAGGCAGCAAACCGCAATTTCAATCGAAGGAACACGTCTTTTGAATCCATCCAAGGCATATTACAAACAAAACTCGGCCAGTCCAGGTTTACTTTCCCATCAATTCAGTCCCTGCAAAAAAAAAAGAGAAAATAATGATATTAACAGTAAAAATAACGATACATAAGCACAGTAAGTATTCAATTAAGAGCCCCTGGGCAATATAAAGAAAAAAACACGTATAAACCGTGGAAATGACAAGGAACACTCGCACAATCATTTGCCGACTTCGAGCAACTCAATTTTCCTGCCACATGTTTTTTCCCTAGCTTTTGCAAACTTATACTATCAAGCACAGCACTTAAGAGAGCCAATTCTCTTTAGATCTCGTCTAACTACGCTCAAATAGCAAAACAATCTCCTATATTACCCCCTGGGGGCCATGATCCCTTTTGCTGTCATGTCAATTGCAGTGACTTTTTGGTCAGCACATCTTCGGTTGTCCAATTAAGCCATATATATCGTGTTGAACAACACTATACACGCACTCCTCGCGTATAACCGTAATCACCAGCCATAATAGCGCCTACAGGGGCCAAAGGAACAAGGTCAACCTTACCTTTGAAACCTTCTTCGGGAACGGCGTTGCTAAAATCTTCCATTAAGGGCGCATCACTCGGCTCATCCGCCTGAAAACGATAAAATACCTTGAAAAAACAAAGTCTGGCAATAAGCAAGCGGCAGGCAATACACAACCTCCGTGGGCCTTGAGGAGAATAAGATAAACATCTGAATATTGTAACAACAATTAATCTTAGATTTCAATTAATAGAAAAACAGACTTTGCCTGCCTAAAAGGTCTCTTCCGCTCTATGCAGCATCCAATGCACGTGGCGAATATTCTACCTTTAATCAACTGTCGTGAGCTGAGTTCCACTCTTAATTAAATGCACCGTACGGGCTGCGTTTAATGAAGGGGGCTTATTCAAGCAGTTAAGCTCACTTTTTCAATTCCCGACCTAAAGAGCTACCTGGCTGTTCAGGAGCTGTTAGTCTTTAAGTCAGCGGAGCTTCTTCCCCCAGCGAGTCTGGTGCTTTTCATTTTGGAATTTTCGAGTTCAAATCACATGATATTCCACATGGTTTACATAAAAAGGAACAGCCCCCTTCCTTGAAAACCCGTGCAGAGCCAAATTGATAATCTTTGAAAGCGTCGATTAAAGATCCTAAAGACTATACTTATATATACTTCATGGTCTCAAATTCCGCCTCGGTACTAAAAAGCCCACACTAACTCCGGAAGACCTTAAATCAAGTCCACTAATTAAGTACCCATAAAGTGTCAGCGGGCTGGCAATCCACCGGCTTCTTGGCTAGCGTCATGCATACCTTGCGTGCACCTACTGCATACGCGATCTAATACGACTTGGCCCTTTTTCCGTTCGGCCTATTCACTCTCTATCATAACTTTTCCCCGCTTCTACCCAGAACTAGCTTATTCCTAGCCATTGTGAAACTAAAGGAATGGAATCGATAAGAAAAGAATGACATTCATGCAAAATTAATACATTTTTACCATGGCTCCTAAAACAAGATACGCGGCTACTGGAAACGATGTAAATTTACTAAATTTAGTGTGACAGTCTTTACCTGTAGCAAAATGATGCTGCCTGGAATGATTCCAAGTGAGGCTAAAGATGCGTCGTTGTCAGCCAGCGCTTTGCCTTCGAAGCTGAGATGCTGGTCATACGGCGCCACGCAAAACTTTTCCAAAAGCTAATCAAGTGGGGAAAGCAAAAGAGGAATTCAAATTACAATAAGCCTATCTTGACAGACATTACATCTATCTTCAGCTGGCGGACGGTCGTGTCACAAGAAACGACAACTTGCTTCATCCCACGGGTGTTTCTTTGGCGTTGACTTCGTCGAAAACTCGCTGCTGCTGATGTGGCCGCTGTCGGAGCTGCTTCTGTCTTGGCCTTTTTATTCTTGTCCCCTTTTTCCTACAGATACAGAGATACAGAGCGAAACGGGGCGGGATGAGCCAAAGTGGCAATGTCCAGATTCCAATTCATAATGAGGCCCATTTTTTGTTTATCTTACCACAAACTCGGCGTCATCGTCTACTACCATCGGAGATGCCTTTGCGTCAGACAGATCTGGCTGCTGGGGAGCATCGCACTCGGTTGGGTCTTCGTTGTCTGACGTGATCTGTCGCACATAAATCACTGCGTTGTCGTAAAACAGTTTTTCTTGCTGTTCGATTTCTTCCTTGTCTTGCAAACACGATTCGCACAATCCTGTCAAGAGAGACATACTATTCATTTTCATTTGTCTGATTAAGATCCATTGCATTACAACAACCTTTACTGGGCCAGCCAGAAAACAGAGACGAAGTTGCCCCCTCAAAAAAATGTGCTAAAAAAAGTTGGCTGGCCACGACTCAAACAGGGAAAGTAAAACTTGAACCTAAAAATGTGAGTTCTAATTCATTGCGTTAGCTGCCCGAATATTTTCCCAAGTTGCTGCACCTCGAGGCATGTGCTTGATCATGGTTTAACCAAATCCACCGCAAATAAAGCTATTTAGAATTTTTTTCACGGTTGCTGCTTACGCAAGAGGGTTTTTGTGGCCCTTACAATGCTTCGTCAGTGTCAGCAGCGAACGGGGTATGCGTGACGAAGCATCCTTGTGCTGCACACTTAATTCTTTGGCCCGGCCTCTCCGCCTAATTTCTTTCTAGCTAGGAAAACTTGTCTAAACGTGGATAATTTGCTCCCAATAACGCTCGACTTGGCAAAATTTACCTGACCTTTTTGCTTGGCTCCATGTACTGAGCTTTTCTAATCGGACAGATTTGGTTGGCGTCTGTCCGTTACTTCTCCTAATCTGCCCATGCATGGACAGCAAGTAAAAGTGCAGGAAAAACGGTTAAGTGGAGTTTATATGACGACATAAAAGCTTGTGATTGTCTAACGGGATGGACTGCGAAGAGCCCATTGACGTTTTAGGACCGATGCATTAAAGGCAGAGCCATAAAAGTTGGCTTAAGGTTTGGGATCTCTTCCGAACATCAGCAACCTTTTCCGTTTCAGCGCCTATACACTAACCCCAGCGTCATTTCCCCTATAGATTTCTAGAAGGTGTGATGAAGACCTTATTGCACGATGGTTGCGTGACCAATAATGGTTAATAACGTCAGCACTCATTAGTGACCTAAAACCACACACCCAGTTCTGGATGGGAGAAAAGATCGAGAAAAAAAAAAGTTTCACTGATCCGGTGCCTGCAACAAAGGGATTCCAGTTACACATCAAGTATACCCAAGGAGCCCAAAAAAAGAAAAAAAAAATTCTTGGTGTCATATTGACATGGAATAGGAAAAACCTTAGACTTATAAGCCAGCGAGAAGACCTGACTTTTTTTCTCAATTAAGTTTCCTCGGGCTGGAAGCTATTCCCCGTTGCATGGCACGTATTAGTCCATATGGGGCCCACCTCAACTCATCCTCCGCGAGATATCCAGAAAGTATAACGCACGATGCACGAAGGCAAAGGGCCTTTGACGGTACGAAATTAAAGGTTCTATGCAACGAAAGGGTTGAGCCTATAGTCTTTTTCTTTTCCCTTCTTTGGGCTGTACACATATTACATGACGGTGACGGACAAAAAGGAAGTGCGAGAGAATAACGAGGCTCTGGCGTCGCCAAGATATAGATAGACCTACAGCCCGGAAAAAAAAAGAAAGAAAGAAGAATCTTTCTACTCCTCCCGATGGACCGATCCCACCGAAAACCAAGCGTTTTCCCGGAATTGGTATAAAAAAAAGATCGGGAGAAAAAAATGGGACCAACGGCCTCTGACGCGCTCTCCTTAGAAAAAAGGCGGAAAAGGAGAAAAAAAGAGACGAATCTGACTTAGGCCGGTATACTGAATATCTGTACCAGGGATCGACGCTACCGACGCCACCTATGTTCTTCCGCTCAGTAGTCTAGTCTAGCATGCATATATAGGCTAACCCGCTAACGCAAACATTTTTTTCGGGGGGCGTTGCATTTCCCAGAAAAACGGACGCAGTGGGGCCAGGCGAGGAGTAGAAGCCCTTGCCGATTGCCGTCGTCCATCACACAGCCAGAAAGGATATCATTAAGACTTCACGGGACTTGGGAAAAAAGAAAAAAAAAATGAAAGACAATCTCTTACCCTCCCACTCTTTGGACTGTGCGCCTTCAGGCTTTAGGTATAATTAAACCTAAAAAAAATCATGTCTTGTTAAAAATGTCCTTTGGCGCGTAAGTTTTTTTCTCCTAGCTTTGTCAAGTCCTTTATGATTTCTAGTACTCTTTTTAATTTTACCTTTATTTTTTTAATTTTATCTTTATTGTTTCACCGGCCTTGGCATTTACACCTGTCATACTCCAATTAGAAGCCGAGTCGGTTCTTTTCACAACCCATACCTGCTAAGGACATCGATGCCGCTTAAGCTGAGTTACTTTCTCTCTGGCTTGGTTTTTTGTCTTCGCCTTGTTTGTACACGTACACAATGCCCTTCGTCTAAATCTGACGGAGAAATTCGAAATTCCTCAAACGCCTTATACAGTATAAGTATTAGTGGGCTATCCTCCCTATCATCTCTTTGCAACTAGTCTGACGCTTATAGTGAGTCTTTTGCATCCATGGGCAGTTCTTTTAAGAGTCTGGTGGAAAAATTCGAATTTCCTCGAACGTCTTATGAGTGGGGCTAACTGTTGGCTATCTGCCCTATCTTCTCTTTGCAACCAGTCTTATATGCTTTTAGTCCTTTGCATTAAATGCGCAATTGTTTAAGAGTCATCGAAATTCCTCGAACGTCTTATATAAGTATTAGTGGGGGCAAACGACGCAGAAAATTGCTGGCTATCCGCCCTATCATCTCTGGACAACGAGTCTTACGCTTGTAGTGGGTCTTTGACATTCCGTGCGCAATTTGAAAGCCATTGTTTTTCTTATATGAGATGCATACGCAGGTGTAAGCTTCCCAATGGCTATCTGAAAAGGCTTTGACAGGGAACAAACGAGGCAACCGTCGTCTCTGATAAGCAAAATATCTGTTGGTGCTTTTCACGGAAGCTTATGGGTAGATTCAGTGACGATACGTATAATAACGTCAGTCAAGATTTTTCTTCTCTTTTTTGTAAGTGGAGAACAAGCGATGGATGTGATTGCACAGCATATAAAGTAGCGACACAACGGCGGGCTAGATTAAAAGGCAAAGCGCCATTGCACAAAAAAGGTGCTAGCAAACAAGGAACTCCTTTTACTTTTTTTCCCAGCAGGACATTTTTCTCTCTTGAACGCGTGTTTTGTTTGTATGAGCTAATCTGCATACAAAGAAGTGGCCAAATAAATTTTCACTGCTACTGGTCTTACGAGTTTACAACCTTGGACATCGAGACACGACAGCAACCGGTTACTTGCCATGTCACTGGCCCCAAACAGTCAATAACTTTTACCCCGTCCTATTTAGGACTGCAATCACGACAGGCTAATCGCCGTTAAAGTCGTCAACTTCCGCTAGAACGGACGACGGATCTTTAACATGCGTTTACTTAAACATTAAACGCCCAAACCCGTAATTTTGTCATTTTTATTCAACAAAACGTCAGCGTTATTTATGAGCGCTTTTCCCGCCTTTTTTATCCAATGAAAGAACTAAAAGGATAATGTTGTTATTCCACAACGCTTTCCTCATTTACTTGGCGGTTCTGCTGGATTTCTTAGGGAATTTTCCTGCGCTGCTACACCCTACAGCGAGTTGATTTGCCATTGCGAACGCGAGATGAAGGTTGAGACTTCTGACTCGCAACCCTTCTCGTCCGACTCAAAGCAAACCGCCATCCTGTCGGCTCATTAATCTTCCCTTGCATTTGCGGACAATACTACCAGTTGAGTACTCATTATGCATTCAAAAAGCCAAGCCCTCGTCGCATTTTGGATATCCTTACCATCCAGTCAGTGCACTGTGCTAATCCCGACGTCAAGCTAGGAAACCCACCCTGAGATCTTCGGCACAAGATAGAGTTTTAGAAAACTGGCTGGCCAACTTCGTATTACTTTGTCTCCCTCGCGACGCTATGCCAGAATTTCCAAAAACTGACATCTGGGGATCTGAAGGAAAGGATTTCAGGCATTGCCTAACCCATGGAGCAATGCGTCTATCAAGATTCGCAACCAAAAGCTCAAAGAATGTACAAAAATAAACCAAAGTTACATACTAAATTAAATAAACTAACTTAAAAACTAAGTAAACGAGGCAATACGAAAACAACCGCTTCTTTGCTCGAGCGTATACAGCGCCAGAATCTTTAAATCTGTTTACTTTGGAAAGTTCTGCAATACACCCAAATCTGGTGTACACCCGAGCGGCAGCGGATATAAGGTCGATTCCAAAAGGAGCGCACGGAGCATATATTGGATGTTGGTTGTTGTTAGTGTTGCTGCGATGTAGCCCCAGCTTGGGTTTCAGCGTAAATCTCACCTCTCGCTTCGCCCATAACCGTAAATTCTGCGTGCGTCCATAATTCTGCTCCAGCTAGATAGAATGGAGAGGCCCCCTAGGCACCTGCACTGCCGTACACCTTCACCTGCACCGCAACTTGATGGCCATGTCGCCCGGAATCAATGGGGCTGATCAGGAGCAAGCCCGTGAATCAGTCCGCGCTTTATAGAGAAACCGTGGACCAGGGTGACCATAAATTGATCAAGGGCTTGGAGAGTTAAGATCGCGTGTACTTGTTTTTCTTGACAATTTTTTTTTCTCTTGTCTCTTGCATTTTACTTTGTCCTTCCGCATAAAAGGCCAAGTTATCGCGTTCGGGGAGCAGCGCAAGTAAAACCTACTGAGGCTATAGGGCTCAACTTAATGAGCTTCTCCGCGTTAAAGAAAAAAAACGTGTAGTGCCAATCGAGCCATTTTTGAATGTTTAATCACAGCTCAAGCGAGTAAGGATCTGAACGCGCTTTACTTCGAGCCGTAAGGCAAACTTCCCTTGGTATTGGCAGCAATTATTCACTAACGAAGCCTTATTTCTGTCGAAGAATTAGCTTTAAAGTTTCCCCAGAATCTTAAAAATTCGACTTTTTTTCTTCCTAACCTTTTCAGATTGCTTTAGGTTCACCGTACAGGTTGGGGTTTCTGAAAATTCTACTTAGCTATGATAACTTAAGAGTCGGGATAACTCCCATACCCCTGGATCCGTAGGAAGATATGCGTGGCGTGACTCCATTGTTGCGGGACAATGATTGCGTGCAACTTGACTTGCATGTTATACCACCCGTGAGTGACCTTTGACCTCTTGAAGCACACTTTCCACCTCTGCCTGGTGCCGGCTAAAATAACGACAATAAAAGAAAAAGAAAAGTCTCTCGTCAAACAACTTTCCTTTTGCTTTAAGGAAGCCACAAAGCCATTTGCCAGATAAATTAAACGACTTCCTGTTCCATCCAAAGAATTCCAAAGAATCTAAAGATCACCGTGACAAGTCTTCAAATGACTTCCCCCCTTGATTACAGTTCTCTTAGGCAGAATGCCATGCGTAGCAGCCTAAACAACACTGTACAACAACTAATAGGACATTTATTTGATCTCACAATCTGAGAAATCCCGAAAAAAGACCCAAAAAACACGAAAAGAAGACGGGAAACTTAAAGCAGTAAAAGACTGCGTCGGAATGAGCAGTCTACAGTCCTGGTACGGTGATTTAAAAGGATAACAGATGCTATTCACCGCATGTATAGATCTTTTGGGACGAGGTTAATTTTTTAATTATTTTTTTTTTTTAGAAAGACCCAAAACGGACATTTGTGCAAGCATTTGTGGGCATAAAAGACAAGCCTTTCCAATCCACAAAGCCTCGTGTGCATTTACATGATAACGCTTTTTAGGCTTGTCTCATTTCTTGAAAAAAGATAAATGCGTTGATGCCTGAATACGTCTCTCCACCTCTGCCTACCTGTCAAAGAAGCCAACGAGAGAACCGGTAAAAGACTGCGACCTAAAGGCGCCGGCCGCCTTTTCAAGCATAGATCGAACGTGCAATACGAGAAAAGATAAAGAGTGCGTTTACATCCAGTCAAACATATCTTGCAAAGAGCCGCAATAGATTTCTGCCCGAACGTTTATAATATTACATGATATTTCTATAAAGGAAGGAACGAGGGGAGGCCGTCCTGTACGGCCGATACTTTTTCGAGAGAGAAAGAAAAGTGACAAGCCTTTTTGGAACGGCCGTGTTATTTTTTTTATTATTTTTTTACCTTCTCATAATCACACGGGTGTGAGAGGTTTTCTGCTTTATGGTTCCACTCACGGTGACAAGCAAGCCAGGCTTTTCCTTTACACTATCAAGCCTTTTGTAGGCATTTTCTATCTTCCCTGTCAAAGAAATCTCCCTCTTTAGCTTAAGTAAAAGGAAAGTCCACTCTTTTCAAAACATGACCAAGAACGCGAAGAGACATGCCCGGGATTCCATTTTTCGTGTGTTTTATATAGGTTTGTGTCATTCTCATATCGTTCATTCGGGCCATATGTCGCATCGTATACCGTACGGGGTTACGCAACCATCCGACCCCCAATTCCACCTTCTATTTCTGTCCTGATTACTGGGACGAGATTCTGAGAGCTACACACTTTAGCTTGTGGGAGGTTCAGGTTCATCTTTGGTATTAAAGAGTCAGTTGCTCTAAAGGAGACAGAGCGTTTTTCGTTGTTTTTTGACTGTGCTATAGAGCTCAAGCGTTCGGAAATTCACGACGTGGGCTTCCAAACGAATTCCAAGAGAGAATTCTCTCTCGTATACATATGCAACCACTTGAAAGCAACGAAACCGAATACCGGTTGCACTTACCTGGCTCGCTGATAAAACTCGATCCCAAGTCATCCTTAGCTCGCTTGATTACAACTCCTGTGCCTTCGACGGGCAATAACTTTTGCAAGGCTTCCCACTCGCCGGGCCAGAGCATCACCAAGCTGGAATTCCAAAAGAGAAAAAAAAAGATCACATTAGTTTGTCAGGATTCAGTTTTTCTGATTAGCTCATTCAAGCTGCTACTTTTCTCCTTTTTTCATTTTTTTTTTCGGGTCTATAGTATACTCTAAAGAGCCTAAGGGAACTCGAGGCCTCGTCACACGATTATGACCGAGTTATTTTCGCCTACGATTTTTCCCAAGCCAAAAAGCGTATGGCAACGTGGCCCGTTTTCCCATCTGCGACAGCCATCAAAGCTAGCCGTGACCTCAGCTAAGACTCATTTTCCTGGCTCTAAATAAAAAAAAAAAAAATCTAACTACCTCCCTCCTACCCCGAAAAGCTGAGTAAAGCTCGGGTGTTCCGTGGAGCCACTACAAGACCTTTAAGAAAACTTTCCCTGACGTCTCCACGCAGAACTCGGAACGTTCGGCGGGCGACGGATTGGGCTTTTCCCGGCAGTCCCGGCAGTATCAGCATTTAGCTGCCGAGCAGCCAAGCTACACACGAGGCCAGAAACGAATCCGAGCTCCGACTTTTCAGGACTAGCGATCCTGGGTACCGATCCGAGTTAAGACAGCCTCGGATCCGAGGACGTGATGCAAGACGAAGACGACTCTCTGGAGATGAATGCGACCCTATATACATCAGTACCAGAGGACCCATACACACATGGGGCATTTCTTTTCTATGGGCGCCTTGAAAAAAAGGAGAATAAAAAAATGGTCAGAAAAAGTTTTATGGTGGTTTCTGAGATGTCTCTCCCTTTAAATCCCGAGCATTGCTCCGTCCAAGGTTTGGCGTTTGATTTCTTTTTTAATGGAGAAAAAAATGGCTGGGCACCCAGACTTGACGTTCTTTTCAGAATGGCTCGAGTTATCAATTTTCCTAAGGCAATTTTCCTATTTTATACGAGTGTTATGCCCGTTGGGTATTTCCTGTGACGGTCGAGACGCCGCAAAAGGTAATGTATAGCGCCATGTAATTACCTCTGGGCGCAAGCTGGCAGGTGCTTGACGAAAAGCCTTATAAGACTCGGTTCACACTGCAGCATGAAACGGACAGGGTATATTCGTGGTCACATTAACTCAACTTTTAGCTCATCTAGAAGCGCTCTGGCATAATAGCTAGTCGCGAATACATTCCAGCTCCCAATTTACGATCCCAATTAGCCATAATTTTTACGCCTCATCCTATAACTCGCTTTCGTCTAAAACGCAATTTCCTCAACAACAGACCTCTGGGAAATTAATCGAGGGGGCTAAAATACCAAAACGCTTCTTTCTCATCCTCATGTGGTTTTCATAACTTGGGGTAGTGCTCCGAAAGGAAACCCACTACTTTTCTCGCCTTCTTTACACTTTTGCACCGCTATTTCTTGAGTGAAACAGATGACTGCAACAAGGGAATAAATCCTAGATAACAGAAAGACAAAAGGGACAAAACTGGCAAGGCTTTTAACTGCTGTTTGCTGATTCCACGACCTTCTTTATTCTATTTGCATCAGCTTTTATGATGCCTCTTTTTTTTTTCTTGAGCTCACATTTCGTTGCCTCAAAATATGCCAACAGACCTTTCAAAACTATCCCAATTAGGAACCATCTTTAAGTCATAACACAAAAAAGCGAAACAGATAACATACGAATTGCCTAAGACTCTATAAATTCCCGCCTTTTTTTAAAAAAAAAAAGTTAAAGGATACAAAAAATCATGGAATAAGAACAATCCGGGGTCGTAGGTCCCCTCCCGGAGTTACTTTTCTATCAGTGAATGAAAGCACTTTCTTTCGGTGCTACAGCTTCCGGAACAGGAAGACGCCACAGCGTTTCCGCAGTTTCCATCAACACTATGACTATTCCAGAAAGAGCTCAATAAAACTCTCGTTTTTGTACCTCCTTGTTAGAAGAAAGCGCCGCTACAATTTAAGTCAAATTGTTCTGTAGTACTTTTCAAGCTGTTGAACCACGTGAGACTAATAAATTCTCTTAGGTGATCGTAAATATGTGGAAGCCAACAGCATAACAGCAACACTTTTAAACAAATAGTATACAGGTCCATTTACCATGTCTTTTTAGTGAAAGAAAGGAGCAGTCCTTTTTTTATCACTGGAAAAGTTTCCCCCTCTGGGCTCTTATTTTTTGTCGCCCTTCCCCAGCTTTTTAAGTATCAGACGATATATTTATTCCTCCATTTGGGTATCAAGGGGGATGCGCGTTTACCAAATAAAGGCAAAGCTTTTCCTTGCTTCCAGGAGACTGAAAAGGCAAAGTAGCATCTTCCAAAAACTCGGGATAAAAAAAAAAAATCAAAACGAAAAAAAAAAAGATTCGGCTTCTCTTCATGATGTGCTAAGGCTATTTCTGAACGAGATTTCAAGAGAGTTCGCTTGTCATTCTCTCACTGGTATCGACAAGGATGACGTTCTCGCTTGTCATTCTCTCACTGGTATCGACACGGATGACGTTATCGAGGGAAGAAACTCTGCCAATCAGACCAAGATTACAGACAATAAGAAACTCGTCCATGGTTCCCCGAAAAAGCCAAAGGCCAACCGGTTCTGACACCGATTTGATACGTCAGCCGACTATCCTTCTTGATCAATTTTTAGCTCAGAAAATCGCGAGGCACGTTAGTCAGCCATACAATCCTCTTTCCGGCACAAGCCCGTCAAAATTTCCGAGAATTCACTCATTACTGCCGAGAAATATTAAAGATATACTTGACATCAAAAGCCAAGAACAAGTCAACTCGCTTTAATTACAGCGATGTAAACATAAACCTTCCTGAGATCCTAAAGCTTCTACTCTATTCTTAAGGCTCCCGTCACCTTAGCTTATTGATGCGAAACGGTCACAGATGGCGCTGATGTTTGTTATTGTTATGCGAAAGCCTTGCACAAGAAAGTACTAAATAAATAAACAGCTAGTTAACGGTTGATTTTGCTTATTTTTTAGCAGCTAGTGCACAACCAAGGACACATTTTTTAGGCAAAGTATTTACAGAGTTACAAACTTCATTTGCACGTTACTAAATTTATTATTCATTGGGAAAAAGGTGTATTGATTGCACACTAGCTGTTAGTATGCCCAAACCTAACTGTCAAAGAGGTTCTTCATGGAAATGTGCTGTTTTAACGACCAGTTGTTCCGACATTTCTTATGCTAACCGCCTATATAGAGCTAAGATATACGGGAGCCTTAAACCGCTACTATCTGTCCGAACAGCAACACCATTCTTCCTTAAAGCATCCGTTTTTTGATTGCTTCATAACCCCGACATGGTTATATTTGTCCTGCACAATACTTTCGGTGGTCATTCAAACTGCTAGCACAAAGGGCGCCATTATTTAAGTATTTACAAGAGGTCGTCCCTGAACATTACCGAATTAATTCATGGCGCTAAACAAAGAAATATCACACGAGCTGGTCAGCCATAAAGTACCTGTCCTCTTCCTCCTATAATAGAGCAACTCTTTTTTTCACTTCTGGGGTCCAGCAATATGACCGGACCACCGGACTGACAGCGTAGGCCGCAGTAAAAGGCAAGACAATCTATTAGCTTGGGATCCCCAATTTCGGATGACGAAATTAGTCTACCTGTGTCTTGGGTAAGTTGGTAACGCGAAGAAGACATGAAGATGAAATTTAGAAGACATGCTCGTACTTACGGGGAGTCGTTTTGAAGAGTGCTCTCGGGTCGATGCAACAATAATCCATGTGTACACAATAAAGCGGCGCTGGTAACGGAAACAACGGGGTCTCTCCGAGCAGGATCTCTGTTAACGATGTGAAAACCACACAATTAGTCACCAGGCTTGCAAACGTTCTACCATAACGCTTCAAATGACACAATGCCATGCTCGTTGCTCCTTGATGTACTTAAAATGAATGAGGTTAACCAGGCTAACGGTCGTCTCATGCTTTTCCTGGCGAAAACAGTCGCTATGCCATCACTTATTCATTGGCAACTGTCTGCGAGCTTTTTCTCTCTCTCCGTACAAACCTCAAACCGATGAAATGAAACGCAGAACAGAAACTTAGCCTTAGCAAAAAAAGCTCACGGCATTCCAAATTATAACCAGCTAGGGTGTAAGCAATTAAGACCCTTTTGAATGAGCCCGAACGGTATGTTTGCTCATGCTATTTGTCTTTGCTGGTGGCGAGGCGGCGGTGACAAGAGCGAGAGCGACTATGTGCTGATGTAGCTTAAGTACATTGTTGGCTTTTAACCGTCAGATAACACTGCTAGTAACCGTCAGATAACACGGCTCTTTGGTACTACAAGCCGGGCTCTAGGATTTGTGGGGATGTGAGGTTAAAAAAAAATTAAAAAAATACAGGGGATCAAAGCCAAATCGGCGTTTGTGGGTGATTTTGGCTGATTGGAATGTCGGCAAATCCCATCCAGCCACCGAACCCCAGCAGTAACTATTTATCAGATAGGTCAAGATGCACGAAAAGGAGGAACGACATCTTTTTAGCTAGCCATTTCCTGTCCAAGGGGTAAAAGCTTTGTCTTGCTCATTCTTTATAAAAGTGTATCGATTCTTTTATTTACTTTTTCCCTCTTCGTACGTCGCTCCTTCTTCTAAGTATACTTAACTAGCGCTAGTGTTGATCTTGGCTTCTTCCAAATTAACTGAGATCACACGGCCCAAATCAATTTGCTGTCCTTACTTCATTCCTCTGGAAGTGGACCTTTTTCCTCACTCTTGGTCTGTTTTACTTTTCCTAAGCCAAATTACTCTGTTGTAAGTCGGCGTTATCTTTTATCTGCAGTACATTATACACTTCGTCCCACTCATCAGCATTTCTTCATGTTTGGGGAGGCGGTTTTCCTCGAAATGCAGACAAAGCGAAAAAGAGGTGGGTGCGCACAATGTGGCAATACGGATTAATGATGGAGACCCATCAAACAAGAGTCAGACGTGAAAAAACAAAACAAAAAAACGCTACAATTGATGATTCCCACTGCAGTGACCCTCATAGGCTCACCTAAAGTGTTCGTGGAACCTGTGACCATTAACAGGTCACTTGCCTACGCTCGCCAAAAAAAAAAAAAAAAAAATTCTTTACCCTCACATTGCAACGCAATAACGCAATATTGCCCAGCTATAAGTTAGTTTGCCGTGAAATAAATAATAGTAAAACAAGAAAAAAAACTTACCGGTACCAGATTCATCGATCACTTCTGAAAAAAAATCAGATCCTTCTCGAATAGAGGCAGAAAAATGCGGTTGTGGCCTTCACCGGGTTCCGATAACTAATTGTGAGAGTATATGCCATGGTTTTAGGCTCCGGACAGACGCCTCCCTTTCACGGATCTCCGGAAAGACAATAAATGAAACTTTTCTCGGAAAAAGCTCATCAATGGAAACGAACCCCAAAAAAAGATAAGTATTTCTTGGCCTTTTTTAATTTATCCAGTAGAGCCGTTTCCAATATGAATTTCTCCTCTTGATAGATAAAATGTCTCCTTTTCTTAAAAGGTAAAAGTCTTTCCTAATAAAGCCCAAAGACCATCGTTTTGGAATCTAGAATCCATTTCTGGCGTAAGTCTTGCAGCAAAGCATCACAGGGAGCTTTAAGCCCGTGGATGGGCCAAAAGGCTCATACGGGCCATTAGCACAGCAGGGAATGGGGCTGCCAAAAAATTCACGCTCATAAATCAAGCCCTGCATTTCCTGTTAGGACGTACGACTTTGTTGCGACCAACCCAGCCCTGTGCACAGCAAGAATCAATTCCAAGAGAGGTCATCCCGTTCGGCGCCGTTCGTTATGCAGTCCAAAATTTTGGCAAGAGGAAAATACCCAAATATATACGTTCCTCCCCTTTACCTCCTTAGTTTTCAAGCTGCCCAACGTGCCCGGGCGACTCTCCACAATCCTCCCTCACGAAAAACATAACTTGCATGCGATAGTCAACTCGATTAACAATGCGGGGCTTTCGGCTTCCTAAGAAGCAACCTTGCCGTGACAAAAAAATCCTTTTTTATTACGATTTTCCTTTTGCTATTATTATTTTCCTTTTTTTAATGGGAGAAATCAAGTGTCAGTAGAACGGCTTCTGGTCGCCGTAATGATACAAAAATTCCGTGTTAAAATGGTAGGCCGAGGGACTCGTTTTCGTGTAGTGTGTGTGGTACGGTGCCTTAAAGCTCCCGACAGTATAGAAGAGGGATTGTGTCTGTCGAGCAAGAGAAATGGGGGTGTGATGCTAACGAGAGCTGCACGCAGTCTGATGCCTTCATGGCTCATGGCTTTGCAATCCAACAAAGCCTCACGTGGGGTTTCCAAAATAAGCTCGATGCCTATAATGGGGACATGGGAAAATAGAGGATCAAGCCGACGCTATAACGACTATTGCAGCACAGCACTATAGTAGCCTTTTGCGTCCTATAGAGCCACAGAGCCTGGGATAAAAACGTTCTTCCATGCCGTTTCTTCGGTTTCGAACACGTCCGTCTTTCCGCCCGCCACATAGTCTTGATCTAAACTATTTTATTCGAATTATTTCTTAAGAATATTCGAATGGATTACTTAAAATCTTTACGATTGGGAAAACTAACCTCTCCCTTCCTTCCCCAGTCCGAAATATGCTAAGAATTTTAGGCTCGACGAGAGAAAAAGGCCTAACCATATACCAAAAAAAAGGGAAAAAATACTAACGATAAGGGGGGAAAAGTAGGCTCGTAATTTAGGTGAAGGTTTGTCTTCACACTTGTTAATGTCTTGCGCTGGGGAAGCTGAAAGAGAAAGGAATTGAAATGGTCTGGTGTTGCAAGGTTCGCAGTCATGGAAATCTTCGGGGCGGTTAAAATGAACCACTCTAAATAGGGGGTCTGACATTTACGATCATTTTATCGCACCGGCTCAGTGGTTATATGGCGACTGTAATAGTGTGACTGACGTAACAGTAGCAAAATGGCTCGTTTTACGATTCCTTCTTATTCGGGGTTCCTTATCCCTAACGTTTTCACACACAAGCCCCCTTGGACGGTCCTTGTAGACACAGGACCTTTTTAATAAGGCTTTATTAGAGGTTCTGTTTACCCCTCGTACACGTGGAGAAGGCCACGTGGCCACCCAAACACCAATTTCTTTTTTGGTAACCGATGAGAATTAGGACAATAGACAGACCACAGCTTCAATATCACAACAACACATAAATCATTTTTTTTTAAATTTCCTTGACGTGTTTTTTATTTTATTTTTTATCGTTTAACAAAAGCGAATCTGCTGCAGCTTAATGTAAAAAACCTAATTGAGCCGACAATGGAAAGCAAGTGCGTTCTTTTATATTTTCGAAGGGGAAAAAAACCCCGACGAAATGAAATGATGGATGGTTAAAATCAGCAGGTTGCTAATATCTTATTGCTTAAGTGAACTAACTCAGCTCGAATGGCGTGATGGCTACAAAAAGCTCATTTGTAGCGCTCATTTTCGCTTTGTGTTATGAAACGTCTGACCTTCCAATGCAGCGTTGTTATTTTTATTTTTTCTTCCATTTTTGGGGGCCTCGAGGAACAAAGGAACACATCACCAGCCGAGAGATAAAAAGCTTCGCAATAGTCATTATGGGTGTGATTTTTGGTTGTCACGATTTGAGACGAGCGTTGCAGGCCAGTATTTAGTTAAGACGACACTAAAGTTGGCTCGTTCGGAATAGGACTCTATGTTCTCCCGGCAACTTTACTCATCGACATGACTTCTTCGTGCAAGCGAATAAGGTTGCTTTCTCATTAGACGATCGAGGTGACTTGTCAAAGACAAAAGTCTGACTCTCTCCTTGCTCGCGCGTCTGATGGCGCATATCCTAATGAATGTCGTCGTTAAAAAAGTGCAATCAGCACGAAAGAGAGTTGTCAGCGAAACGGAAAAACTTGTCGGGATACGGCAAGAACACATTAAAGCAAAGAACCTAAGCTATGCACGGAGAAACACGGACAGACAAAAAAAGAAAAAAAATGAGGGCCTAACACGTAGACAATCTTGGGTTTGAGCCTAAAAATTCACGCTTCCTTTTATTTTTATACTTCATTTGGAGCACTGCCTCGTCCTCTTTTTTTTAAAAAAAACTTTATCTTATTTTCTAGACTCAAGACTCGTCTCACCTACTCAAGCAAAGCGATTTAATTTTAAGAAACTAATGCCGAGCACATATCCCAGGCGAGGGCAGACAGAAGGAAATAGCAACGAAGCCAGCGGGGAGGCATGCTCAAATCATCAGAAAGATGCATTGGCCTGAAAATAACTCAAGCCTTTACCTCCCGACCAAAATAAAATGCAAATTAGGAGGCTGTGTGGTGGTGTGTGTCCGCTGAACGCAACACCACCACCGTAAATCTTCTTCTCGGCGTCGGCTATCGCCCTTCAAATCAAATGCCTGGCCAAGATTTACGAGCCTTAATCCCCTTCGCACTCATCAAAAGTGCGAGACGCCCGTTCGTTCCAAGCATACAGACAATTTGAATACTTGGAAGGCCTCATCTCCTGGCCCAATGCATAGGTTCGCGTTCACAAAGTGTACTTCGTCTCGGAAAACCCACTCTGCCCCGGCCCCTAGCCCACGCTGTATAATTTCAAGAAAATCTTACGAGTTAAAATCAATTTCCTCCCGCTCCGTCCACTACCCAAGTAATCAAAAGGTATTATTAAAAGAACGCCTGAGCTATTAATACAACAAAAACGTCGCTATATCAATCCTGGTACGGGGAAAACAAAATCCCTTACCGAAGACCAGCCAGAAATTGCCTATTGGAATGGTCATAACTACGATGTGGGTGTCGAAGTCGTTCTAAGCCCGTGAAAGCTCTCAGCACGACCCGAGATTTTGCCACCCGCCTTTGTTTTCAAATACTTTTCCAATTTCTCTCCATACTCCCAAAGTCCGCGTTCTATTCGAAAGGTTATTAAAATACCCCAAAGAACTAAGCCAGCCATTGTCTCACTATTTTATTTCCATTTTTAAAATTTTTTACTTGAGTTTTATCGCAATACTGAACCCTAAATTTCTCAGTACACATCGCTTGGGGAAAGAAGACAGCTCAAAGAGCAAGAACCAAGAAAATTATCCCATGACAAGACGGATCTTCTTGCAGCTGGAGGTTACTAATGCAAAAGCGTAATCAAATCAAGGGCGGTCTTCAAGACAAGGGCCACAAAAAACTTCCAGTTCGAAACCCAAAACGGATAAGCGAAGGAGGAGGACGTCGCGGACGCCAGCAGGGCGCCCATGCCATCTTCTCTACCACACAGGGAGCAAACCTCGCTCCATCACCATATCCACTCCTCTCTCTTGCTGTACTCCAGGTTCCCCACCTCCTTCGGCTGCCCTTTATTCGCCAGGTCCAGCATTGCAGCGGGAGGATGAAAAAAAAATGTAATAAAAAAAGCCTTCGAAAGCAAAAGTTGCATTTGGCAAGGATTTAGCTGTAAGAGGGTAAAAGCAAAAGGACTCCGTCAAGCTTTCAAGCTGTCTTTTCGTTCGCGTTCGGAACTCGGACCAGCTTGACACGAAACCACAAGAAATCCAGATTCCGGTCGCTTTTCTTAGCCGGTGCGACGCAAAAACGCCACACATACACACACATCGAGAAAATGCGAGCGTCCCCAGTGGAGCAAAAATATGCACGCCAAGGCTCGGGCTAATTGGAAGCGAAAATCCTCAACCTGTCGTAGGTTATAAGGACCACAAAGGAGCAGATCCGCTTGTAAGGCCAGAACGGCGGTTTCTTGGGTTACAGAACTGGAAAACGCTTGCAAAGTGTTCAGGATATTAACTAAAAGATAAGCGATCAGGTTGTTGGGAACACGTTTTTCAAATGCCGGTACCATTTACTAGCGTAAGCCCAGCCAGACACGGGGGAATGTTGTCCGGGACATAATGAAACCGAACATTGCAACCCAACAAAACAAGTTATTTAACCTTAAAAGCTCCTCGGAGGAAATTGGCAGAGAAAAGACCTATTACCAGACAGGTTCTAACGGTTATTCAACACATGCTAATGCCGCAGCAGCGAGAGGCCACATCCCGCATGCCTTGATGGAAAACTTCGGGTGGTGCTGGGTCTAAAAACTACTGGATGAAGAGCTTGCTCTAGCGTGAATCACGACAAAAGAGTTGCGGGAGTGACCCATCGGTCTTTCTGCCGTCAGATCACGAGACTCGGGGAAATCAACTTCCACGGAAAAAAAACTAAAAAAAACTTGCAAAAGTTGCAAGACAAAGCAACTTCAAAGCAAGAGTTTCTGCTCTACCAGTGTGTACATATCTATGCACCGATGAGTGTAAAAAATGTCTTAAAAAAAAATCTTGGCTTTATATACAGCCTGGCCTTGTTGGTTGGTGGTTGATGACCTTTCCTTGTCTGCATCTCTTTTCTGCAATATCTCGGGTCGGGTACGAGCACAGCCTGGATCAGAACGTCACTGCTTGTAACAGTTTCGCTTCAGTTCGCGCATCTTTTCCCGGAATTTTAAGCCGGGAAATGGTTCGTTGGGGGTAAAAAAAAAGCCCAAATCCAGAATGGTAAGATGTCTCATCCGTCAACGCTTGTCGCATCGAGAGGAGAGGCTTTGGTGCAAAGCATCGCATTGCTAAAGCACCAGCAGAGCAAAAGATGAGCTGAAGCGTTCCAGGAAAGCCCGTTTTTCACCCTTGGCTTACTCCGCCGTTCCGTTCTATCTTGTAAAGGCGTTTTAATAACTTAAAAATCACTCCGGACTTATTAACACGAAAACGCTGGTCGATTTCCCCCCTTTGCATGAAGTGGTGTGCACCCACATACAGTTTGTTGCTGTTTAATTAAGGCTAAGTACTGTAGATTGGCTCCAGCTTGGAATTCAAACGCGGGTAGGGCACGCAAAACGTGGAATTGCTCAGACCTCGGTAAATTTGTCTCTTTAAAGAGTCCTTAACTCAGACATTTCTTTTCCTTTCAAATCCCGTCGCATAGTGATACTGTAGAGCATGTAAAGTGCTTGAGCACACTCGTGCTAGCATGCTGGAGCTCTCGCCGTGTGCCATTATAATGTCATTAGTGTGGTGTGCTGCAAATTTGTGTGCCTTTCTTCGCTAGCCCCACGATATTACCCAATTACAGCGTGAACGTGTCTGCTGTGACCATATTTTGTCTGATAAGGTCACGCTTCTTCATTACCCAACTACAATAAGAGTGTCGAGGTGACAATTTACGTTTCGTTTTTCCTACAAAATACTTGTTTCCAGGCGGAAAAAACACCACGCTGCAAAACGATATGTTTCAAGTTCTGGATCTCAATTTAGGGCTAAAATTTATGCGTCATTTTGTTACCATGATTTGAAGATATGCCTCAGCCTGTCTTTTTAATCCAAGTGCTAAGCTGGCGAATTAATACTGTACTGTAAAAAAAAAAAAAAAAATTGTTTGCAACTTACCTAACGAAAGTCCGCCACCTGCTCAGAAAATCTTTCCCAAGCACATAGACCATACTGAGATTGTCATTTTCCCATGACGGACGATTTCGGCCTCTATACAGATCACCCAGAGCCGTCTTGTGTTCCAGAGCTTGTTGCTTATACATGAACCGGGCAGCAGCTTCTTCAGAAGCAGCGCTCTAAAGGGGATGTTTTTGAAAATATGTTTCTTTGTGCATAGAGTCAATGATTTGCTCAAGCTTACCTGACATGTTTGACAAGGGATGGCCGTGCTTGGAAACATTGGAGCCTTCGGGAAATACCGCACGAACACAGCCCATGTTGGTGCTGATACCAGCTTTCGTAGGTTATCTTCCCAACATAACTGACCTATGTCAAAAGAAAACATTAAGATTTATAAAACAGAAATGAGTGACCGCTTTGATCTTACCGTGGGCGCACAAAAGGTCTTCGTTGAATCCTACAGATTCTTCCTTCCCACTTTCCTCCATGCTTACGGACGACTCATCCAACTTCCTTTTCTTAGCAGGTACCTCATGATGCTTCTGATCCGCGTCACTGTCCATGCTGACAATTTCGGCTTTTGATCCAGTCGCGACTTTGGCTTCGTTTTCAGTGTCAACCTGCTCCTTACTCGAATCCTTCGAATCTTTCGCCGGCTCGTTGTAAGCATCTTCCTTGCAATCGGCCAGTACCGCACCCTGCAGTTCCAAACGCTCCTCCAAGGCCTCTGTCACTAAACGCTTCCAAGAGCGCAAAGATTCTTTGCCCACCCAGACACAATCTTGCTCCCTAATCAAACAACGCTGGTACTTTTTGGGAAAAATGAAAGGAACTAGTTTACGTTTCCAGCTTAAGTTTGCCTTGTGCAACAACGGTTTTGGCGTCCTCATTTAAACGAGCTGTACTCCTGAAAAACTCGCATTTGGCTTTCACACAGTCCCAGCATAAACTGCTCTCAGTCAGTCTTGGTCCTCCACGATGTTGCTCGTAAAGTTTATCAGCCTAAAGGTGAACTCGAAACTTATGTCACTGCAGACATTTGGTGCAGATAGGCTTACCCCTGTTATGCTGATGCACTTGAACGCTTTTACACGATTAGGATGAACTTTTCCGTGTTTGCAAAGTAAGCTGCGATTGTCAATAGTTGCTAATGATTTAGCTCCATCTCTGCGAGCAAGCCAATCGCTCAGCCAACCGGTTGGGACGATCTCAAAAGGCTGAGATTCTTCAGCGGGTAGAATCCCATATAGGCTACGAATATCTTTCTTCATTTGAACTTCATCAGAGCGTTTTGCATTCTGGAAAGTCATAACACGCATTAGGATAAAATAAAAAGAAAAGCAAAGCAAAGAATTCTTTGGTATTTTACCTGGATTTCACTTTGTAGCCTTTGCCATTCCTCAAACTTGCTATTTTCGCACATAACAGTCTCTTGCAAGTAATCAGGCAGTTCCCAGATGAAATTCTCCTTTGCTTCGCCCACCGCACGACGAAGATACACCAACATATAGGCATTATTAGAGGAATGAAAGCCTTTGGGAATTTTTTCAAGGCGGACCTTCTTCGAGGAACCTGCAACATCACACCGTTGGTTAGCACCTTTACCAGGAAATGTGTAAAGCGGATTTTACTTGGTACGTCTTCTTCGGCGCCTAACCTGAGCTTCTTGCCTTCCAATTTCTGAACCTGCTCATCATTAAATTGGTACCAGTCACCAGACGCCATATCACATATGTGTGCTACAAGTCAAGCATTAGCTAAAAGCATTACGCAGTGTTACAATTTATGCCTACCAACATAATGGCCGGAATAGGCACTCGGACCTTTGTGAATTAGGACAGCTCGTAGGTCGTAAAGAGAAGATCCTTCCTTCACGGACTTTCCGTTCTTGGTCATGTAAGGTGTCATATCCAAGACTTCAGGAAACTGGACGACAGAATTCACTTTTCTCTTGTGGCCAGTTTTCCTGTGCAAAGAAAAAGGGATTTTCAACAGACGGTGAGAACTTTCGCCTAATTTCGCAAAAAATGTTTTGAGTATTACCTGTCGAAAACAAACCGCAAAAGCTGCACGTTTAGAACTGGTGGCAAAGACTTGAGTTGAATGGCTCTCTTTGCGTTGCGCTTGGTTTGGCACTGGTTACAGAAGTACTGCTCAGTGCCTTCCATTTTCTCCTCCTCTAAGAACTCGCTCAGGCTTTGCAGAATGGTTCGCGTCCCTTTTTGTCCCAAGCTTAAGTCTAACTCGTAAAACTGAGACGGTCTAAATGATTCTGTCCCACAAAAACCACACCTGTGGATAATGTAAGATTATCTAACTGGTAGTACGACGGAAACGCCAATCTTTAGAGTGCGTACTTTGTGACGTAGACGTAAGTGCCCATAAATTGTTTTTGAATCATGGAACGCACTTGGGGATTAGGATACTGGGCAAGTTTTTCTTCAAGCATGGAAATAAACAACTTTGCGAATTCCTGGGCATCTTGTTGCATCATGGCATCCAAGCCCAAAGACAGGATAAAACCGTAAGGATTGATGCAGGCGCGATCCCCGAATTGCATAAGAGCAAACAACACTTGTAAATGACTCACACAATCTTGCGGAATAAAAGTTCCACCTTCCTTTTCTGCGTCTATAACGCTTGGTTTCCAGCTGTAGAGAGCATGCCTAGACAGATTCGATTGAAAGACTATCATACTTATTCCAACTCAAACTTGGTTACCGGAATGCATAGTTATGGTACCAAAGCTGCAAAAAGCTATTCACATAACAGGTAGCCCCCAAATTACGTAGGCCTACAAAGGATCCCGCCTCCTTTACTTTATTGCAGGGATCGTCATCCGAATCTTCTTTTGCGGTGGTATCGTCGAACCAAATCTTCTCTCCAAGGCCACACAAACAATGTGGATTCTGTGTACAGTTTCGCCTAAGATAAAAAAAACAAACCAATTAAAAATATCTTACGGTTGGCATTAATCATGTCGATAAATCTCTTACTTGCACGAAAACAGTTTGCATCTTTTGCCATTCAATTTATAGGCAGCTCTGACATGTTCTAAAGTTACTTGCGAAGGCTCCACTTGTTCGGCCCACTCCCAGCCACTAAAAGTTTGTTTGCCAACCATGCTTAATTTGCAAATCCAAATGCCCGTTGTTTTTGTTTCTTTATTGCACTCTTACCCTAACAGTCGGTAAAAAATAGTGACCATTTGCAAGGGAATAACACGAAGTAATTATGCACCTTCTTTCAATAATTGCGACTCACGAATTTACTCACCGTATTCAAGGCGAAAACTTCGCAGAAAACGCACTAAAACAGCAGCACTTGTTGTCATGGAAACGCGCGCGCGAACGCTACGATTTTTGTTTTTATGGGAATGATTCCAAATATGCTTCCTTTCAATTACGATATTACTTCTTTCGTAAGTATATAAAAAATAATTCATTACTGATTTCGTAAGTTCCGTAGATGTGCTGTGTAATGACTTAATATTTTAGAAACTATTTTTCCGTTTTCTGACAATTTAAACTGGAATAATGACAGTCCAGCCATCTAGAGGAGCTATATTGTACTATTTCATGTATCTTGATTCGTAGTATTGTATCGTGGGAAGAAAAGCGATACTAATGTTTTGCTGATGTGAGATGTGGTTATTTCTTCGCTTTTCACTGTCGTCCCATTTAATTTCGTTAAATTACACTAAGTACCGAAAGCCGTAAATGAATTTTGTCTGAGGCGGAAGCTTGGTTTATCGTTTGCCAGAATGCACCATCTTGGACATCAGATCTGGATTTGAGGTATAGAGAATTATTATCATATCCTATGATGATCATAATAAGATTCGGACAATATAGTTCGCTTGTCATTCATGTAAAAAAGGCGTGATTCGAAAGTTTTGTAGCTAGTTTTTTGTTTTGCCGTTACTATGTACTAGTATTGCCTTGTCATATTTTATCAGAATGGTCAAAAAGCTTCAAAAAGACACTGTTTAAAACAAGGATGTCCTTTGCTGGTGATGTTATTCTTATTGTACATTTTTTTTTTTAATTTGCTGCTGCAAAAGCACTAAGCAGTGATAGTGTAAGCTAATGTTAGTTCTAGAAGTCACATGACGTGACTATTGATAATAACGAATCGAAGACCTTCCATGTAAACGCATAAATTCATTGTCTTGTAGAATGACAAGCACAGGTTTGCGACATATTGCTACAGAGCCGGCCAGCCTTGATCTGCACTATAGCAACTCGCTGAAAGAAAAGATGGAACGTAGCCCTCGTCTGAAGCAAAAATCAAAATCTCAAACAGGTTTACTATCTGATTCGGTACGTTTCCTGCTCTCATTTTTCCTTATTACGATTAGAGCACCTACTAATTGCTTGCACATACAGGAAATAAGCGGTGACAGTCATAGCCTTTCAGCGGATTCCATAATAGACGTCAGTCACTCCCCCTCGAAGCCTGTATTGACACCGCTCGAAGGGCAAAAGAATTCAAAGAGCAAGTGGCGAAACCGTGGTAGGGATTGGGAGATCGTTGGAGGCTTGAAGGATTCAGAAATGGTTGATCAACATCCTCCCAAATCAGAAGGGTTTCTCCTGAAGAAAAGGAAATGGCCCTTGAAAGGCTGGCACAAAGTAACGCAAACCTTAACTTTACCTTCTAATCTTTGTCGTTAACATTGGCTCTTCCTCTGCAGCGGTATTTCATTCTTGACAAAGGGATTTTAGTTTACGCGAAACGACCGGTCGATATCACGCGTGGGAAACCTCACGGTACAGTAGATCTAGGACAATCCGTCATTTCCGCGAAAACGTCGCGTCGCAGAATTGATATCGACGCGGAAGTTTTTATTTATCACATAAAAGTAAGACTGGCTACCTTTCCTTTCGTAACTCCATTGCGTTCTATTACAAGGTCAAATCGCGTGAAACTTTTGTTCACTGGGTTGACCAACTTAAAGTGCACCGCCTCTATCGGCAACAAATAGGCTTAAGTAATAATGGAAGCCAAGCTTCCCCTTCGAATGTTACTTCCCCTGGGTCGTCCACCGATGACCCTCCAACTGCTGTTCCATCTGGACATAATATAAGTAAACGAGTCTTTTTGGTTTTTCGTTTTAAAAGTATGACATTTTTCTTGTCTTTTTCGGTAGGTTATATTGGTTTGGAGGCTTTAAAGCCCATTTCTAGAGAAAGTTCGCTTCCGCGCGGCTTAAAAGGCATGGCGTTAGGCATTAACGGCTCCGTTCAGGCAAGAGGTGTCACGTGGGCCAATGAGAATACAGTGGCTTTGGAATCACTTGGAAAGGAACTAACCGTGGCTCAGGAAAAGCTTGCTCGTTTGCAAATCATCGTTGAGCAAACTGCATCTGTCAGTTCTACCATCGCTGTCCACGGAGTTGACGTAAGTAAACATTGATCTGTGCAGAGCTAAAAATCGCTCGTTTTCCAACGAGCGCGCTCGTTTCAAAATTGGCGAGCGCG